>WAAB01015907.1:0-13260 GCA_013389865.1 Piaya cayana
ACAGTATAAAAAAAGATATCAAGTTACTAGATAATGTCCAGAGGAGGGTCAAAAAGTTAGTAATGGCTTTAGAAGGGAGGTCTTATCAGGAGCAGCTAAAGTCACTTAATCTATTCAGCCTGGGAAAGAGGAGAGTGAGAGAAGCAGTTTACTGCTTCTTCACAAGGAAGGAGGGGAGCAGATGTTGATCTCCTCTGTCTGGCAACAAATGACATGATCTGAGGGAATGACAGGAAGATATTCTGGGGAGTTTTAGGTTGAATATAATGAAAACATTCTTCACATAGCGCGTAGTGGAGCACTGGGACAGGTTCCCCAAGGAAGCTGTCATGATGCCAAGCCTAACAACATTCAAAAAGCATTTGGACAACTCCCTCAGATATATGGTGTGAATCTGGGATAGGAGTTGGAGTAGATCCTTATGAGTCCCTTCCAACTCAGGTTCTATGATTTTACTTGGAACTGAGCAGTGAAATTAGCTTTTCTGTTCCAATTTCTTCAAGTGACACTTAGGCTGTAGGAAACCATCATGTTTTTAAGACCCTTACTTGAGCATCTCAGTCATTTAAGGACTTGAAAAACAAATCATCTCCTAACTTAATATGATGGGCAGGAATAGGAAGGTACCAAGAGTTTTACTGAGGTGATCAAAATCAATTAGCAGATAAGTGGCAAAGCAAAAGTCCCAACCATCCTCATTCAGAATCTCAACTGTCCAAACACAAATACATTGACACCAGCAGCAAAAATGATGCTAATTAGTGGCTTTTAAGCTAAAAAAAACCCAAACCAAAACCAAAAAAACACCCCAAAACTGAAGTAAAAGTAAGGTACTAAAGGAAGACTGGATGGGCATTTATCACTTGCAAGCTGCATCTTCAGATCATGAAAACCACACATCAAACAGCTATTCAGCAGACTGTGATATCCCTTGAAATAATTTTTAGTACTTTACAGTTACTTCCTGAAATTACCATCCCCTGAGAGTAGTTATAGTAAAACTTATATTTAAAACTACTCATTAGGGACTGACAAATATAATACTCATTAAATGCTTTTGGTATCTTCAGTGGTGTGTCATGTATCACATAGATACTTTTGTTACCTGAAAGCTTTTGTGTCTTCTAAATTAAGCAATATATTCATTTGAAAAATTATATTCTCTTAAAGTTTTTAACATATGTGTGTAACTGTGACAAATTTTACCTCTTTTCTTTGAGCAGGAGACACTTGGGAATATTAACACAGCATGTGCAACTCCAGCAGCATCAAAACTGACTTGATGTATTCTAAAGGCCCTGGAACTATCGTCATATAATGCAGGCAAATTAAATACACAAGAAAAGTTTGTTGCCTTAACCTAGAAAACAAAAAGCAACCTCCTGTTGCACTAAAGGACACCATGTTTCATTAAGACATGCTAGTTCTCTCAGTTCTTGATTTCTTTCCAAAACTAGTCTGACACATAACTAGATCTGCTGTCCACCAAGAAGTAGGAACCAGACAAGAGCTAACAATCACTGGCAGCTGTGGCTGCAGTGGCCATGAAACTCCCAGATGACATCCTTGTCTCTAGATTGGAGAGACATGGGTTTGATGGATGGGACATTCATTGGATAGGAATTGTCTGAATGGTCACACAAAGTATTGAGTATGACTCACATCAACTCAATGGCTCAATGTCCAAGTGGAGACCAGTGACAAGCTGTGTTCTTCAGAGGTCAGTATTGGTAACACCATTGTTAGCCTCTTTATCAGTGACATGAATAACGAGATTGAGAGCACCCTCAGCAAGTTTTCCAGCAACATCAAGATGTGTGGTATGGTCAACGCTCTGGAGAGAAGGGAGGCTATCCAGGGGGACATTAGCAAGATTGAGAGCTGGGCCTCTGTAAACCTCACAAAATTCTATGAGGTCAAGTGCAATGTCCTGCACCTGGGCTGGGGCAATCCCCGTTATCAATACTGGCAGGATGAAGACATTAAAAGCAGCCCCACGAGGAAGGACTTATGGTTATTGGTGGATGAAAAGCTGGTTATAAGCTGGCAATGTGCATCACCTCTCTCAATCTGCTGGTCACACTTCTTTTGATGCAGCAGCCCAGCATACAGTTGGCCTTCTGGGCCGTAAGAACACATTGCAACTCATGTCCAGTTTTTCATTCACTATAAACCAGAGACTGTGACATTAGAAGTTCTGCAAAATATCCCAGCATATGAACAAGCAAAATGTTTAAAAATATACTTAATATTTTAGTTGTGATCAGAAGTTTTCTTGAAAAACATGTGTTTATGTAGCTTCTGGATTGAATGTTTTAGTGCAAGCAAATTCCTTGATACCTCTGCTGCCAGAAACACCCTTAAAGAATTAACTTTCCATGGAAATTTTAGAGTTTTTAACATCTATGAGTCACATTTCAAGTGGCATCTAAATGATTTTATTCACTGAAAACTACAATTTCAACATCCAAAACCACAGCTTCTGAAGCATTTCTTGCAGTGTTAGAAGTTTAAGATGTTCAGCTCTGTGTGTGTGAGCGACAGAAATAAGGGGTGTACAAATTCTTGGAAAATGCTTAAGACAAAATATGTAAGGCAGTACATATAAACAGTCTGTTTATATTAATTAGACTCCATAAGAAGAAAATAATACCACCATCCACTTTGACATGATCTGTATCTCCTTTTTCTATATGCTTATTCAATCTCTTATTTTTCATCAGGTCTACATGTTATTGCAAGGTGAATCCTTTATAATGAAATAGAAAAGAACATTTCCTAACATCTTCAACAGTAGTAACTTCCCGGATAAATACAGTGATCACAAACACAGGAAGAGTGATTTGTTATAGTACAACCAAAACCTGTGAAAAACATCTTCCATGAATTGGACATTTGAGAAATATTTTACAGTGGTTTTATGCCCTCATTAGAGAATTTGCAATAAAAAGGAATCTTCTCATTTTCTATTATTTAATTTTAACTTCCTTTTAAAATACTTCTTTCCATCTAAAATATAAGCAAATTAAACTCAGTTGTTATCTGAGCAATTAATGTATTGTTGAAAACAATACAGATATTTTTCCCTATAGTAATATCCTATAAAGTTTTAGTAGGAAAAAACCCCCAGCAATTGGTTAGAAATTCAGCTAGAAAATACACCATAAACTTTTAAGCTTGATCCTGAGGCTTAAGAAAAGAGAATGCAAGATTAAACAGTCTATTACATGAAAAAAGCTGATCTACAACCACCACGGAGATAAATAGGAAGTACCTCAGTGAGATAATGTGTAGGGGGGGAAAAAAAAGGCAATGTTTGATAAAAACAAGGATCTCCAGCACAAATATCAAGATCCTGACAGCAGCTGTGAGAGCACAGTCTTGGTTCCATAAAGTATGTTCTCAGAGTCATATTTTTATATTTCTGGCTTCTGGTAGTCTGGTAGTTTTTAAATTACATTAGATGATTTAATCTTTTGTTGAACAGTGTTAAACTTTTGGCTTCCACAGTGTCATAATTAACCTTTGGTGGTTTTGCTGTGTATCAGTTTAGTGAAGAGCTGTATGAGGAGAAGGGATGCACAATTTTGAGAATGGGTATTATTTCCTCCTTCACTTAAGAATTCCAAAGGTTGTTAAGATCTAATTAACACACACTTTGGTAAAATTCATCACAATTTTACCTGTTGAATAACAGAGCTTCAATCTCCTCATGACTATAAATTCAGACTGTACAATGTACTGTTTATTATAATGAATGGAGGAGGCAATGAAGGAACTGTAATTAAGCAGGTTTTTGGAATTGTTGAATTCTCTAGTTAAGAGGGGAACATGAAGGAGTATGAACAGCTCTGTTTTGACTTTTTCGTGACAAAATCTATGCTGTAAATTCATAGCCAAATTTTCAGAAAAACTGCAGCCAGAAGAAGTGGCAAAAGAAAGGACTAACAGCTGTAACACTTGATCGTGAGCAAGGTAAAGAGGCTAATGCATGAATGGCAGTGAAGTTATGGCATACACAGCCACAGAGTTATATATAAACACAAGGTCACAATATTCAGATTCCTAATATTTCCTTATGGTTTAAAGCAAGAAACTTTCAGGGTTTTTATCCAGCACTTTAAGTAATCTTTACATTGACAACTAAAGTGGTCAAAACAGTTTCTTCTTTCATATTAAATGAGTGTGTGAGACAAGACAAACAGTACTTCTCTTTCCTCATCATATCAGAAGTATCATTTCTCCATGCCCATGATGAATGGGTGTTTGCTGATAATAGATTTAATAAACCAACTTCATAATCCCTCTCAGAAAGAAAATACAAGAGTTTTTTATAAATCAAATGGGGAGAAGCCATAACCACTTTATGAGAATGAATAACAGCAGTCTTTGACTGTCAAGGATAAGATGCATTTCCAATAATGATAAAGACCATGAAAAATTTTCAAAAGAGAGTCTTGTTTTCCGTTGTCTTTTGACTCTCTTATCAGAGTATTAGTATTAGCTGTGACACCTTATTTGGTTTCTTTTAAGAAGAATAATATTCAGGCAAATATGGGAAAGTAGGATATTCCTTCTACAAAAATATACACAGGAAATAACAGATGTTAACATCTATCTTTGTTGACCTGATATCTATACATGTATATTACTTACAATGCCTTGTATTTTAAACCTGCCTTAGAGACTAGAGATGTCTAGTTCTTACATTATATTTGACATGGTGTGTAAACCACACCATGTCTCCACCACCAGCACCATAAAGGGGGAGGGCTCTAAATTGCCTGTATCCACCAGCATTTGATATCATGGGGCATCTCACCTGCCCCTGAAAACTTCTATTTACATATGAGTCGTTCCTGCTGCAAAGCCTATTTATTTTCCTAGTATTAAGCTAGTAGTTTGGTTTTTGTGATCTCTAAAGTAAATTCCATTTCTTATAGTAAATTAAGGTCAGTTCCCGTAGCTTTCTCTGTTAATTTTCTAGGGAGAACATTTGTTGGGTATATAATAACACTATTAAGTAGGTTGGCTTTAGTATAAATTCAAGTATCTCATCATCTCTTTAGAGCTATACATTGAAAAAAGGAGCATTTAGGAACTTCATACAATTGCTTTCTTCTTTTAAAAAAATATATTCCAAGGTAGTGAAAAACTTGGTAGCCAGGGTGTGGCTTTGGTTTTGTATAAAGCAGGTTTATTTTTGCAGTTGAACGCCTTAATCCTCTACACAGCTGTATGAGTATTTGTAAGCCAACAGTACTGCTCATGTATACAAAACAGCTTTACAAATGTAAAACCAGCTTAAGAATCTTAGATGCAGCTTTCTAACACGATGGTTACCTACTTCCACTAAAATCTAGTTCAATTTAAATTTTCTTTTCAGAAATAACACACTCTGAAAATATCAATGGAAGGAGTTATTTACCTTTTTTTTCTTTTTGACAATATGAATGATATCACATCCTTTAACATTCCTACCATATCTAGTATGTTTCATAAACACTGAGAGTATGATTCTTAACAGGATGGGTTGACACACATGAAAAGCAAACTCGCACATTTGAAAAATAGAATGTGAAAAAGTAAAGCTTATGACCAGGCTACACATATTATTCAGAATAACTAACAGTCAAGATTCAAGTAATTAGGTTTTATTGAGAGAACCGAGTATATAGCAATTACACAGAATTATGTAGTACTGTAATAACAAAAGCATTGATATCAGTGTAAAATCTCGAAGATGAAAAAACTCAAACAGTGAGATTAATCTATGTCAACCACAAGGAATAACTTAAATAAAACTACTCACATATATATATTAGTTTCATAATTTTTTTTACATCAAAGTAAAACAGTAATTTAGGCTACAGACATTTATAAGCAATATGAAAAATATTAAGAGATTGAAAATGTGATCTGGAGTTTAGAAAACATTCAAAAAAGATAAATGGGTTATTCAAGAACTAACATTTGAATTAATGTAATATTTGAATTAATAAAAGCTGAGTTTGAACAACCTTTGCTTCATTCAGAGCACGGCAAACAGGACTGTGGCAAACAGGTGCAGGGCACATTAGTGCAACAGGGCAGCATGAGTGGCAGTTTGAGTAGGTAGAGTTAGCAGGGAGGGCACAGGGCTAGAGGCTGGCCAAAAGGCACTAAGGTGGCCATCCAGCATAAAATTAAAGCTGCTCCAGGTGCTGCAGAAGCCAGGATGGATGTTGCCACCCATACAGAGCCTGAGTGGGTGCATGCAGCTACCCAGAATTTGGGCTGCAGGCAGTACCCCCCTCCCACACAAACTCATGCCATCAGTACTGGCTTCATTTATGGAAGCTGTGGTAGTGTGGGAGAACTCCTTCCCATGGTGAAGGAGCTGAGGGAGGAGGTAACTAGACGAAGTCCTGTCTGGGAGTGTGAGAGGGAAATAGATCAATGGAGCAGCGCCCTCTCACGAACTCAGCATGGTGCCAGAGCACCACCCATCTACCAACTGCGAGATTGAGGGAAAAAGAGATGAGGAATGGCAGCAAGTTCTTGCCCGGTGCAGGTAGCCTGCTGTTCCCACTTAGACAACAAACCCTCAGATTCCCCTGAAGAATAAATATGAAGTGTTGGAAGTGGAATACACCCCCAACAATGAAGATGGTGGCTCCCACAGCTTCTAAACATTCCCCAGGCTGCGCCACCCTCAAACAACCATCAAAACATCCTTTTATGAAAAATGGGAGTGAATAGTCTTGGGGGATTCCCTTCTAAAGTGAACAGAGGGATCTATCTGCAGACTGGACCGACTCCACAGGGAGGTCTGCTGCCTACCCAGGGCGTAAGTGAAGGACATCACTAGAAAACTTCCTTCCTTGGTGAAAGAGACAGATTATTACTTTGTACTCGACACTGGTGAGGTCGCACCTTGAATCCTGTGTTCAGTACTGGGCCTCGCACTACAAGAAGGATGTTGAGGTTGAAGCAAGTCCAGAGAAGAGCAATGAAGCTAGTGAAGGGGCTGGAGAACAAGTTTTATGAGAAGCAGCTGAGAGAGCTGGGGTTGTTTAGCCTGGAGAAGAGGAGGCTGAGGGGAGACCTTATTGCTCTCTACAACTACCTGAAATGAGGTTGTGGAAAGGAGGGTAATGGACTCTTCTTCCAAGTCACAGGGGACAGGATGAGAGGGAATGGNAGGCTGGACATCAGAAAAAGTTTTTCATGGAAAGGGTCATTGGGCACTGAAACAGGCTTCCCAAGGAGGTGGATGAGTCACCTTCCCTGGAGGTGTTTAAAGACGGGTGGATGAGGTGCTGAGGGGCATGGTTTAGTGATTGATAGGAATGGTTGGACTCGATGATCCTGTGTGTTTATTCCAACCTAGTGATTCTGTGAGTCTTTGAAAACTGTATTTTAAGTAGCCTTACTACAGTTGACACATTTCAGATGAGGCTAAAGGGGCTAGATATAATTTTTTTCCCTGCCTATCTAGTACAATAACAACAACTGAACAAGTAGAATACAAGAAGTTAGAACTCAATCTGTCTTGAAATGTCTTTCATACAGGCAGCTCTTGCAAACTTGCCACACTGGGAAAAGAGATAGAAGAAAAGGACTACAAAGCTGCTGAAAGAGCACAGAGCAAAGTATGTTCCCCACCAGCTCCCTTCATGCAGGACATAAACTTGCTTATGTACAATGCTAATACATTGAACTGTCTCAGATGAAAACAACATTCTCACATATACACACATAAACAGAAAAAAAGTATTTCACAAGAAAAAAAAATCTCCCATAAGGACATAAGGGAAAAAACCAAATCAACACCCCTGCCACTTAACAGCCCCTTCTGAGCTGTTCCTTCACCATGTTATCTATTGGGTGTTTTTATTGCCTTGCCTACAGTTCTGATTATTGGTGGAATACCTGAAGAGTACCTGCAGAATAGCTGACCATACCCAGAATATATCTTGTGCAAGGATTTATAATATATTTTAAAGAAATGCCATCGATAAACAGGAAAGTATGTTAATCATCCTATGTTTAATTTTTTTTAAGTATTTGGATGATTTTACTGTACTGAACTTGATTATGCAACCATACTGAAACTAGATTGAGTTATTTTTTTCTCATTAGCACTGCCTTCTTCATGAATTTAAATATATTTGAAACCATTTCATTCTTTCTGACTAGGTCTACACCACTAACTCATCTGAGGATTTTCCTGCTGTCACAGAAGTTGCATATATGTTAAAAAATAAAATGAGAGAAAAGGTTGAAGATGTTCTAGTGAAAGCAGTGTGCATCTGTATTATATATCAATGAAATTCTCACATCAGTGAAGTGATTCATCATATTTTATGTTTCAAAAGTAAAAAACCCCTACCTCTTAACTAAAAATCAAATTATAAAATTTATCTTTTTACTTGCTGAAATTAAAAAAAATAGTGTCTTCCTTTACTCTAAAGATATAAATCCACCCTTAAAGAATTCTGATAAAGAAACTCATTAAACAGACCTTTCAATGTTACATCTGGTCTACATAACCTCTAAAAATCTAGTAACTTCTACATTTTAGCTTAAGCATATGTATCTGCCTTACTCCATATCTATTTAGGGAATAAATACTAGCACAACTATTATTTGGTAAACAAGACAGTAAGTTTTACTTTTTAATTTTATATGTATTTACTCCTTTGAAAGCTACTGTAATGCTCAAGAATGTCCATAATATCAGAAAGCATTGAGTCATTAAAATATTATCAAAAGATACCACATCTAAAAATCTCAGATGAATCTTGCATTGGTTCTCTGAAAGGACTAGCTTGCAGTGAAAATGTAGCTCCACTTCTGGTTTCCTGTACCAGCATGGATGCTTTGCTCAGTCAAGAGATAGGAATTTATCGAAGTACTTGGGTGTCCTCATTTCATCTTTGCCACTAATGTACTCCTTGTCAAAAAGAGCTGATCAATACTTGGAATCCAGCCTTATGGATCTAGATTCTATGTGACTATCCTAAAATTGTTGTTAAGGGTAGAGTGGAAAAGACAAAAAGTTTTTTTTTTTAATTTTTCTTTGGTGAATGGCAGTTTGCTATACACCCTTTAGAAAGCATTCACTGCTGCCCTGTAGACACTTGTACATATAATTTGGATTGCAAGTTTTAACAGTTTTAGTTAAACATAACCTAACATTACCACTACTCTACTGGACAACAAAGTACCTTGAAAATGGAGAAAATGAATCAGTGAATGGCACTTTAATTGAATTTGATGGCAATCAGCAGCAATTACAACATTCTCAGAAGTGGGAAGGTAGGAAGAGGGAGAAGGAGGCAGGCAGGCAGGAAGGAAATCTATTCCCCAAACCTAGTCAACTGCAGAAATAAAAACCCAAAATGTTGAAAGTATTTTTCTAACCTGTCTAAATGTGCCCTACCATTCAAATATTATTCAGACATAGGATATGCTATAAAGTTAAACCCCTCTGGCTGAAATAAGGCATATCTATATGGTTATAGTTTTTTTAAAGAAATACTGAATAATGTAAGTAGTAGATTCATGGTCATCCATATGCACGTATTTGCTGGCTTTGAAGGAGCAAAATACTTTTTTACCACCATGGAAAGTACTGTGTAAGCAGAACATGAGTTTGCAGAATGAAGAGCTGAAGAAAGCAGAGCCCAGAAAGACTAGATAAGCTGTAGAAGTCAGGTAAAAATCTTCAGATTTAACCCAGAACCAGGGACAAAATTTATAATTATTTAGTTGTAACCCAAGATCCTTTTTAGGGAACGTAAATAGCGGTGTCTTCCAATATTTCCTCAATAAAAGCTTATTGCACTGAGTATGGGTGGAGGTAAATCCTGGAAATATTTCCTTGCACAGATGAGTAAGTAAACAATTTTTTAAAATTAAGAAATTTTTAAAGTTTTCCTTTTTAGGGAAACTTTCATTCATTTTTAGGAAACAACAGTATAGGCTACTCCTTCTGACCAAGGGCTGAGAAAAGAAAAAATCGACCTCTTTAGGGCAGTTCTTTGCAACTCTCTTGTATCAGCACAGATCAATGAATTTAATTGAAAGTACAATTTGTTCTTTACCATAATGGCTATAATGTCATAGATTAATATGAAGTTAAATACAGTAAGATTTTTATCAATAAGATCTTGAATGACTGCACAATACTAGTAGTCTACACTACTTTTAATTACTTTCATATCTTTTTGAAGAAGGGTAGTTTTCATCATTATCTTATTTTTGTTTGTGTTTAACACAATGTGCTTTGATTTAAAATATTTTACTTTATCTAGTATTTTTAATGTAGTATCTACCTCTAAAATTTATGTGATTTTTCCACTGTACGTGTTTAATCTTTGTGGAATATAAAATCTGAGCCTCTACTTCTTATTTCAGTAGTGCACTCTCACTAGCACTGCAACTCTCCTTGATATTACAGTAAAAGTTTAAGGTTAGGATATAAATAAGTCACTAGTAGATGTAACTTTCTCCTGTTCTTGCAATTTTTTACCTTTATATTTTAGTCTTAATCACTTTGGTATAGCATTTATTTCAGTAAATTTATTCACAATGTGCAGAAATCTGTTATTTCAAAATGAAGCTGATACTCTAACTTATTTAGACACTGAAGTGATATCAAGCATTTTCTGACAAATTTTAGTCCCTAGGCATTCAAAGTAGCTTTAAGTTGGTTTTGGGTTTTTTATTTCTGGCTAATTACACTTAACTATACACTGAATGTATGTGTTGGCAACTGGTGTCACAGAAAATGGCTTAAAATACCAGTGTACATATAAGTAAAACTGAACCACATATTTTGATATAGGAGTTTTCTAGGTATTTTTACAATATAATTATGTTGTATATTTTTGTAAACCCCACCATTATATATAATAGAAATACATGGATTTCTAGTTCAAAATGTATTCTGTAATTCCTTATTTTTCTTTAAGGATTTGCGAATTAATTTCATATATATAAGCATTAATCTCATTATTTTTTTTCTGTATATGGAAAGTTTGCTTCGTGCTCTTCCCAGAAAACGCTTTTACTGAATGTACATACAGTTTAATGACATTCATGCTGGAAATAACTGTCCTATTTTTTTTTCTTATGTTTAATTTTATGGGTTTTAATCTGGACTCTAGAATACCTAACAGCATTATAAATCAGCTGTAAAGTTTCACATAAATGTTATAACTGGGCTTCAAAGATTGCAGTTAGTTTTTGCCCATATCCTAAGAAGACTGTTCATTAGGTCTCTCTAAGACATTTATGTTTGAGAAATACTGTAAAATCAAGAGATGTCTGCAGTCCTTCAGAATGGTGCTTAGTGTGTTTCTTTAATCCTATTATTTTAAAGAATAACCTCTTGCTACAATGAGGGCTTAGGCGTTTGGTCAGTTTGTTAATTAGTACATTTCTTAGGTGAACACAAGCAGCTAGTCACTCACAAACACAAAAAAAATACATAAAATACATTTGTGGGTAAATATTACTGTGAAAAATAAGACAGTAGAAACTTCGAATATGTTAATCTTTCTATACTGAAAGTGGAGCGAGCTCCCTGTCAGGATTTGTAATGAAGAAGAGTGAGGCAATAAACTTCAATACTATTCTCACTCTTTTGAATTTGATGTTTGAAAGCTGATTTAGAAGCACACAACAATGTAGTAGCATAGCAGCCATACAAGTACACTATTGTCCACTTCGGAATCATAAAAAAATCTCAAATATGACATAAACTCATGGAAGTTTTTTCTTTTGTTTCATGCAGGGAAAGAAAGAGTTTTGCATTAATTGGAGTGCTTACAATTTGGGATATCAAAAGTCTGATTCTACTATATTTTTGGTTACAAGACACATTTTTGTACAAGCTTGTATTTTGAATAACTTGATTCAAACTAATAGGAAATGTAGTCCTCTTGTCCAGAAACAAATACTTTTTTATAAGGATAGATTTAACAGATATATTTTGTTGCACTGCAACAGATAAAAAGAAAAGAAAAAATTCTGCTTAGTAAACACAGACTCCAAAGATACAACTTTGGTCTTGCACACACTGCAGTTATGGATGTGAAACAGAAAGCCTAATTATTTGTAAAATTTCTGCATATTAAGACAATAATTAAGTATTTTTTCACAAACATAAAAAATACACAGATATTCATAAAATATAGTTATTCTGTAGTTATAAGAGGGCAGGTTTCCCAAACAAAAATAAAAGTGCCTCAGACTTTGAATATTTTTAAATATCAAAGGATATATTTTTCTTTCTCCTCAATGGAGTATATCTGTCATTGTTTTGGTGAAATTTCTCTCATTTTTATGCATGATAAACCAGCAAAAATTAAGTTAATTTTCTGACCACTTACATGAACTACATATCAGATGAAAATTGTCTGCTAGTAAATATTTTTGTGTTAATTTATGGAAAGAAACTGCTTTATGCAGGTCTGTCATCCTATAGCAAACAGTTATATCATAGAATTTTCTTGAGTTGGAATGGATTTATAAGGATCATCGAATCCAACTCCTCATTCCATGCAGGACAACTTAAGGGTTAAACCATGTATCTAAGGGTGTTTTTTAAATTGTTCTTATACACCAGTGGGCTTGGGGTTATGATTACTTTCTTCAGCATCTTGTTCCAGTGCTTTATCATCATCTCATTGAAGATCTTTTTCCCTAGTATCCAATCTGGACTTCCCCTGATGCTGCCTTCGGTCTTCTGCTGGACACCAGAGAGAAAACACGACATTCCTCTCCACTCCGCCTCATAATGAGGATGCAAACAGCAATGAGATCACTCCTCAAGACTCCCAACTAAAGTACTAAATCTCCAGACACTCCATTTCGAATTGTGCTGTGTATGATGCTATAGTTTTAGTTTAGTTCTCCCAAGTTTCAATGTTTATCATCAGGCAAATGTGTCTGGCTGAATGGCAGAATATTAATAGGAGCAATACAGAAACACAGTGTGTAAAAGAGAATGAGTCACCTGAATTACTATGGAAAAGTACTTTAGATTTTTTTCTGAAATGGTTTCCTTTTTTCAAATAAGTACTAAAATTTTGGGGGGTTGTTTTTTTTATTTTTTTTCTCCCCACATTTTATTAAAACATATTTCCAGACTTAATTAAGTTCATCTTCCAGAAAGTAGGAATAAATTATGTCTTCATGTTAGATTCTTCTATGGATCCTGGTGTGCAAAGACAAGACCACTAACTCAAGGTTAAATCAAATACATTT
>WAAB01015913.1:0-12578 GCA_013389865.1 Piaya cayana
CGGGAAAACCCATCATGTTCACAGGACTTCAGCTTGTGAGCTCATCGTATGCGATGCCATCTTTTGAGCTATCAAATGAATTTCACCGGGACTCTGGTTTGCCTCCTGTGAAGTTTAAGAACAATCCAAGCAAGATAATGCTGCTCCATGGTTAAATAAACCCTCAGCAATTAAAAATCCTTTGATGCTTACATTCAAGTAGGAATATTATTAGAAAAATGCTGGCTTTAGCTAAAAAAGAGCCCACCCAGTATACTAATTGTTAACTGATCAACAGATAAGACAATATAATATCTCTAAATAAAGCTGATCTGAAGAGAGATTCCAACTTAATAAAAAGACTCTTGCCAGCTGAGTTAAAGATGCAGAGTCTAACACCATCAGAATTAGTTGCAGGAATGAAAGAAGGCTCTGTCAGCTCAAGGAATCAACATTGTAAAAAGAAAGCAAACCCCTAGACGTCAGAGAAAAAAGTATCTAAGCCTAATATATGCACCAAGAGAAGTATTTATACCACACCAGAAAAGAGTTAGTTAAGGTTGTAGAGTGGTATCTGAGTCTGAATGTCCCAGGATGCATAGTCCTCATCTTGAAGATGACTTCTAAAGACCAGTTTACAACAAGTTCCCAAAAGAATCAACTGTGAAAGAGCATCCCTGTAAAAACTGAACCCAGGTCTTGATAGCTGGGCCACAGAGGTTCCACAGCTGTGAAGGAGGAANAAAGTGACATTAAACATTATTCATCCCTAAAACATCCTATCTCACACTTAATAGCACCCCCCGCAGGCATTACTGTATCACCCACACCTTCCTAGGACCGTTAGTCACCAGCAGCGGAAAATTTATTTGCCCATCTCCCAAGCATAGTAGATGCCAGATTCTAAATCCCCTCACAGCACCTAATGCATAAGAAACCTTCTGCAATCGTGTCTTTTCATGCTGCAAACATTACTTGGTGGCAGGAGCTTATATTGTCCAGGGGATGAAACTAGATTCCTTGCTACCTTCAGAACTGCAATTTAAATATCCTCCTGGCCTGAAAATCTTCACTGAAGCATCAAGAGTGAAGAGACTACAGAAAAATTTTTTTTACTTCAGTTCTCTCCCATTATCCTGTTAATGCAGCTGCGTGTTCAGTGCTTCATTGTTCATCTCCAGAAAGACTACCTACTGTCTCTTCACATAAAGAGCCGATGACATGAAGGAGGTCTATTACTGTAATGACTTGCAGAAAAAAAGTTAGTGCACATGCCCTTGACTGCCCCATTTGTATTATGCGAATTGTCTATGAGCTTGATCATTTCTTTCATCTCAGAGCTTGTTCAAAGTGCTCTTATCTCTTCCACTCTTCATTTTCTTTTTATTTTTTTTAAATAATCTATTTCAGTAACATTGCCAAAGATGTCTGTTCACAAAAAACTTAGCAAGTGTTGCCTTTTTTTTCCCCTACAAAGTCTTGCAGTGTTCAACCTCTTAATCAGTTCATTCGTTTGAAGAAACAAGGGTGCTGTTATTCCAGGATGTGACCTACAATATTCTTACATACAAAGTGAGCTTCTCTATAATGGAGGACAGCACACCTTAAAATTTTTGTCCCACATAATTATATGTATTATTACCATAAATTTGTTACAACGTAAAGGAAATGAGATTCATTGAAATACCTCAAAAAACTGACACCTTGTTCTTTGCATGCAAACAAGGATTTTCACACACTGGCCACTGTGTGTCAGAGAGGAGCGATGACAGGGGCAAAGCAACAACTTCTCTTTAGGCTTCAGGAGCATCCTCTATAAATGCAAAACCATCTTTCCTTGCCAGCTAGGCTACTCCCAAACATGAAAGGCAGCTCCATATCACACTGGGTGTAGAGGCTGTGCTAAGGGAATTTAACAGCAGAGCCACGTGTTGTGCCTCCTTTTGAGAAAATTGGACCCCATTTCCCCTATGCAGCAGGTTGTATAACAGCAAGATGACGACAAAACACAGTGGAAACCCAAAATCTCTAGCAGATGACTTCTGGCACGCAAACCCCAAAGCTCAAGGTAATTCATCCAGTGCACAGAGATTTTCAAGTAAATAACTGTGATGAAAGATGTCAGCAAGATGACAATAAAGTCTGCATCACAAGCACCAACAGCAGGACATCCAGGAGACAACAATAAACATGCACTTGTCATGATCTCCAGTTTGGGGTGTCTGCTTGCTAACAAAGCATGCAAGCAGTTAAAAAATCTGAAACAAACAAAAAGCAGACCAGAGAACGGAGAGATGGAGAGTGAATATGGAAAAAAAAATATATTCAGGACACAGGGTAGCTTCAGGTGAAGACAGAGAGAAAACCTTACTCAAGTGCTGCTTTGCCAGACCAGCTGTTAAGGAAACCTAGAGTATTTTCTAATAACAGTCTGTCAGACAAAATTATGGCTATGGAACCACACAGTTGTATCCATTTCCAGTGAAACACCTAATATTTTTCCTTAAAAAATTAATTTCAATGGTGCTTTGCAAAGGTCAAGCAAGAAGCAAAGATCTCTAGCAGGAGAAACATACTGATGCTCACACAAGCTCCATTTTCATATAAACACACAGGTTCAGATGTAAATAAAGCACAAAACAGGGTTTTCTTGGACCATTACTTAGAGCCACCAGTCTAATCTTATATTTGGAGGCAGGTTACAACTGCCCTGAAACTAAGGGCTGCATCCAACACGCCCCAGATGGGGCACCTGTCAGGAAGGATTCTGCTAATGAGCTTGAGGCACTTGCTGTAATTATCTTATCATAGTGACATTCACCACGCAATGCAATCAGCTTCCAGCTATTTGTAGTAATATCCCCAATGACTTCAATAACAATCTAGAAGCCACCTCAGACAATGTTTCCACTAACACCCTCAGGCAATACAAGCCCATCCATCTCTGAACAGCGTGGGGGTGGCAAGGCAGGTCCTATGGGAAGAGGTAGATGTCGGAAAGGTCCCCAATGGGAAGGGCATCGCCTTGGCCAAGTCCAGTGGGAACTGTGGCACAGAAACAAGGGAGCAAGAGGAACGTTTCCCAGGCACACAATCCTTCTCAGCATTTTGCTAGGGAGCTGACTGGCTCCCCACTCACTGCAGTGACTCTTGTCATTCCCACTCACAGGCAGTGCTGGTAGGCACTCAACTCCATCCTTGATGGTGGTAGTTCCCCAAGACAAAGTATAGCAGTTCAGAAGTAGCTTTTTGTGTATCTTTTACCAAAAAGACAGCAAAGAATGAATCCCGGATCGTCCCTTTTACGCTGCTTGTCCTGGGAACACAAGGCCTAAGGATCTGTCTGTAACAGTCTGTTATGAGCATCATGGCTTCTCAGGTGCTGATAAGTAAATACACAATTACTCTGATGCCTTTTGCCACTAATGCAGAAAGGGCATGTGGAGAAGGCAAATTCTTTTATTACAGTCTTTAGACAGCATTCACAGAACTCTTCTGTGAATCAGCAGCTGAAAACTCAGCACCTTCCCCCTCCAAGGTGATTTTTGGATGCATTTTCATTTCCCTATCAAGGCATCTAACAACCTCACTATTTCATCTTACATCTAATGTGTGTCAAAGTTTCCTGCTGAAATTCACTACTCTCCCACCCCTCTGCTGCAGTGTTTTATGGGGCAATTGCTTTGAGATACAACAGTGCAGAAGGAACATAACGTTAGCAAGCACAGCAAGACACCAAGATTTAGAAAGAATTAAACAAACAAATCTCAACCAAAAAAAAGCTCCTTAGAGGAATGCATTTGATTTTCTACTCCTACAAGCCTTTCAGACCAAGTATTTTAATTTGTTTTTATCCTACCTACTTATACACAATAATCTGTGCAATGTTGGAACCAAAATATTCTACCCACCACGGCATCTCCCTATTCCAGGTGCAAATTTAAGCATAATAGTGGAGAACAGAGATATTTCTGCAACCTTCCACATGTTCAGATAAAAAGTAACAACAGCTATAATAATGCGCTCAAGCAGATAAACATTACAACCTGGGAAAGTTTCCCACGTACAACAATGCTTCTTTAAAGCATCAATTTTATCCTCCCTTCACTTGCCAGCAGCACCTGCTGCCAGTAACTCTTTAAGTTGGCTCTTCACAAAGTGAAGAGCTAATAGGAACACTGGAAATCACTCTTAAGAGATGCTGCTTGCTGTGCTCCATTGCTGAACTGAAGCTGTATAACCTCTGGAAATAAGGAGCTGGCATGATCAATCAAACCAGCTGTTCTCAGAGAGCATTGGCAGCTGTCTGGCCATGAAACACAGGGTAAAGTTACATTGCCAGGAGAAGTTCCAGGAGAGAACCAGCTCATTTGGGATCTACTGAGAACCAGAAATATTGACTCTGCTTTCAGTGGCTGTAGGTCAAAACCGGGGAAGGAGGCAGGTTTCCACAGAGATCAAAAGGAGTAGACATGAGAGGCAGAAGAGCATTTTGTGCATCCAGGGAGAGCAAACTCCTCCAGGTCCCCATGAGGACTGACAGGAGACATCAGAACACCTATTTATGGCAGCAATCCTCATCCCTGACAGTAGCTGTAAAGAAAAGAGGTCAACCCAAAGCACCAGGAATCAAACCTTAAACATTATATGAAATGAGTCTCTGCCAGAAGTGGCCCTTTAGCCATTCCTCTAAACTTACTGAGGCAGCAGGAGAGAAACTACAGGGTGAAAAACATGGTCCAGCAGTTCCATATGGGTCTGCAGGCTCCCAGGCACAGGACCATGGTTCTGATCTGAGCTCCTACTTCTCTCATAGTGTTCCAAGGGACAGCAGTTCAGAGCTCCAAGTTGCAGCACCTTGTGGGATTTGGCTAAGGACTGGAGATTCATCCCATGGGGAGGAAATTTAATCCCTAACATTTCCATATATCCATTGCTTTCTGTCTCAGCCAGGTCAGCAATCTAAGAAGTGCTCAGTGCTTCTGGCAAAGAACCATCTCTGCCACTAGGAAATAACATGGTTTCTGCCCAATAAAACCTCAGGAAGAAAGAAGAGTTAAAATCCCTCATTGCTCCAGGACTTTCAGCATCACCTCTATTTTTGCAGCAAGCCCATCTTCAGGAAGGCCCTGCCTGCCTCAAATTCAATTACCCTACATCAAGAGGTGGTCATCGCTTGGAGGAAGTAAAGACCCACAGGCCTTCTTCATGCTTCTAACTACAGAGTATTAGAAATGGAATAATCCTGATAGGTATCACGGAGCCCTATTAAGATCATTATTTGCTGTCAGAAAGTCTTCAGGCAGCATGAAGCCTGTTCTAAATATAGGCCCATTTAAAGCTTTTCTAGGCAAATAAAAAAGGGAAAAAGCCCAAAGTAACATAGAACGAGGAATGGCCTGAAAATGACCTACAGCAGCAGAGGCAAGGGTCTATCAAGGTGAATTTTAAAAGCAAAACTTTGCCTCTGCATGCAGAAAACCAGCACACATTCACTCCTTGGGGAGAAGACTTTAGTGCAGAGCTACATCTCCAATGCTCTGCAGGATACCTGTCAAATCCACCCCCATGAGGGAACCTGCCTTTGTTAGATGCTCTTCAGATAGCCAGCATGTAAGGACTTGGAATTTACACCTTGACCAAAGCTTTCTGCACCCCTACCAAGTTCCCTGTAACATGGCAGCTCCCAAGTTGCCTACCTGCTGAAATCAAAGTCAACAGGAGCATAAATCTCTCCATAACAACTGCTTACAAGAAAGGACAATAGACTGCTGGCAGGGAAGTCAGGAAGGGTATCAAACATTGCCAGAAAGCCTCAGACCCTGCTCTAAACCACTGTGCTTTTGGTACAGCCAAGGACATTGCTGCACATGCAACAGGAGTGCAGAAAAATTGAAGATGTGCAACACAGAAGCCCCTTCCACCCACAGCAAACACTTCTCTCCTTGGGTAGCTGTAAGTTTGAGTCTCAGGAGCCTTATTCTCCAGAGCCAGCCTGGTCATCCATCCTTAGAATGGGGAAATGAAATGTTGCTTTCCTTCTGTAAAGCAACAAGCCAGTTCTGATATGCTGAGGCCAAAGGAAGAGCCTCACCTTTCAGAGACAGAAGGGAGAATCATAAAATCACCCGGTTGGAAAAGACCCACCAGATCATTGAGTCCAACCATTCCCATCAATCACTAAACCATGTCCCTCAGCACCTCATCCACACATCCCTTAAACACCTCCAGGGAAGGTGACTCAACCCCCTCCCTGGGCAGCCTCTGCCAGTGCCCAATGACCTTTCCAGGGAAAATTTTTTTACTGATGTCCAGCCTGAACCTCCCCTCCCCTGGTGGAGCTTGAGGCCATTCCCTCTCATCCTGTCCCCTGTCACTTAGGAGAAGAGGCCAGCTCTATGGCTGATCTGCTGCAAAGCTGGGGCACTCTTGAGTGCCTTCTGCACACAACCATGACCTGCAGGGTCACCAGCAGCCACAGTCTGTCCCGATTGAAGGGGCTGGTGCCTCTGGGTGGAGAATTCCCGTCAGTCTGCTGAAGCGTGAGTAGTTAAAGGTGACTGAGTCCAAGACATGAAGGCTTATATCCTTTTCAAAGTCTCATTTCACTTTAATATTTACTCTGGCGGATATTGTCATTTGTGCACATAATCCCCTTGTGAATCCTGAAGCCCTGGCTTGTCAGAGATACTTAGAGCAATAAATCCCTGGGGCTGGTTCTAAAATGCAGAAATGCTTTTGATCACAGGGCAAATACCAGCATGGAAGGGTGGCTTTTGCATCTTTGTTCTCCCAGAGGAGGGGAACACAAGCAAGGGGATCTCCTTTTCTTCTTTCTATGCCATTGACAATGCCATTGCTATTTTTAACCCCCTGCTGACTAAAATGAAGGTGTGGAGGGGATGACCTCTCTGTGTTGAGGTGACAAGAACAACTCCTGCACTCCTATTACCTGCTGCAGAGGAAGCTGTCACCTGCAGTGTTTAGAGCATCCCAGGTGAGAGCAAGCCTGAGGGGCAGTTCTCATTACTTACACACTATAACACTGTCAACGTAATTACTCGGCAGACAAGTCCAAAGTCCAGGCAGAGAAGGGTTTGTCCAGAGTATAAGCTTCTATAGACAGCATGGGTATGAATCCTGCCACTTAACTCTAAGCCAATTAAACTAAATCAAATAAAAAGCTACTCTGATTCCAAAAGAGTGACTTTAATCATATTTAGTTTCTCAAATTAATCCAGATTAATTTCCACTGCATACATAAGATATTCTTACGTCAATATATTGCCCCAGCTACTAAAAAGATCTTTATTAACATGTTGATGGCAAAGCTCATTCTTTTCTCACATCTACATAAGCACTTTAGCCTTTCCCGGGTGCTGAGAACTTGCAGTCAGGTTGTAACCAGAGTCCAACCTGCTCCACAGTGAATATCCATTCAACTCATAGAGGCACTGGGTCCTTCCTTCTGCAAAACCACATCCTGTTTATTTTCAAACCATATAAAATCACTTGATGTTCCAGCAGCCTCCTCTCTCCTGCCTATTCATCTCTTGCAGGGGGCTCTTTGTTTTGCTTTTAGAAAACATATACACACTCCTAAATGAGCAGGTTTGCCTGCTTTCAGGCTAGCAGAGCTCAGCGTGTGAAGTTCATGCCAAGCTCTACCCCAGGTAGAAGCAGAAGGAAAATAACCATTCAACCCAGCATTGAGCAGAAGCTTAGCAGCAAACCAAGCCACCTTGCAGCCATCTATAAGCCTGGCTCTGATGCAGGACAGATTTGCAGGAGGATTAGTGATGCTGCAGGAAAACAGCCCAAGTCGGCTCCTGATCCTTCCGAGAGAGAAATTTCCAATTCGGAAGCTGCTTCTTGATACAGTTGGGTTTTCTCCTGCTTTTTTAGAAGTCTGTTTTGAGACTTAATGAAAGCTTTGAAGCAGCACTGAATCTTAATGGGACTTACACGTGCACAGGCAGCTGCTCGCTGCAAGGCTATAGCTGCTTTTGGGAGCTGCTCAGAGATGTGTATATACTCTTCTCTACAAAAGATAGTTAAAGCAGCCTTAAATGCTCTTTCTGCATTTGAAATCGACTCCACCACTCAAAGTAATATCCTCTCCCTTGCAATCAATAGCCCTAAAGGAGAATAAAGCCACTGGATGAAAAATAAGGAGCAAGGACTAAACTTCTAGTGGAGAAAACCCAAGCAGCTTTATGGCAGAGATAAAAACAAAGTAGTACAAAGCTCTAGGAGGGTCATAAACAACTGGATACCTGTACCAGTCATATGAGAAATGTAACATCCACGTGTCCCATAGCCAGTCTGAGGCACAGGCATACTGCATCTCCCAGGTGAGGGGCAACATGAAGCGATGAAAATGCACTTACTGAAGACTCTGGTTTTGATCTGCCAGCAGCAGCAGAGGCGAGATGGTGCAAAGCTCCCAGGAGAGCAATCAAAGCTACCTGGCACAGGATAAAACCTATTTCCTCTTTAATGAGCCGCTCTATTCCCAAGAGCTGTCACACTCTTTTCCTGCATTAGTTGCACTAACTGAAAAACAGCTCCCAGAGGAAACCAGGGTCTTTCCAGGGTACATGCATGGCAGAGGAGATTGGATAGGCCACCACACCTGCATCGCACCCTGCAAGGATCCCCCTTACCTCCACCTCCTGACCTGTGCCAGCTCAGCCTTCACACTCCTGGCTTCCTAGGGCAGCTGGGGCTATTTGTACCTCAGCAGTGATTTATATCATCACCGCAACAGTGGAAATTTTATTCAGCTGTGTAGCTCACACAGGGGTGCCCCTGGTTTCCTCAGCCTGCAGCATGGCTGCAGAGCTGTGGGACAGGCTGCTCAGGTTACCAGCTGTCTCAATAGATTTGGGACTCTAGGGTTTTTCCCAGAGATGTTCAGTTTGCTTTCCAGCAGTAGCCCCCGAAGAAGCTCCCAGATCCTGCATCCTTTTCCCTTGCTCCCAGTGCTGAAGGGATAGGGCAAGACTCAGCTGTTTGAAACTCTTTAAAGAATCCACATCAGGAGATGTTTTCTCCTACAGTGAGATGTTCAAGACCTCCACAAATCTTTCTTGGAAACTCAGTGTCCGGGAGAGCCTTTCTCCACACACCATTGCAGCCCCAAGTCTCATTTCTTCCCATCAAACTGCTCATCCCTGGGAACTCAAGCATTTGATGATGAAGGATTTGCCTCTTTCAGTGCTGACATCCTGAAATTTGTGCCGAGGGATCATAGAGGGCAATTTGTTGATGCAGATGCCACGATGCTGCACGTACACTTCTGTGTGCCAATAATTTAAGGGCAGTGTTAGGGATGCAGAAATCACCCCAGAGCTTCACAAAGGTTAAAGCACTGAGGGAGTGACCTCAAGTAACCCCAAGAAGTAGAATACTCATATCAGCAGAGAGATTTATGGCAGAGCAGGGACACTGTGCTAATCTACACCTGTCAGAAACCACTGACTTCTTCCTCTTTTGTAAAGCGGAAACTTCATAGTCTTAGGCAAAGATATTTGATTGTGAAGTAGATATTGGCTGAGCTGGATGAAGAAAGCCAAGTCACAGCTCTGAGTACAAGTAGCCCTTGTATAACATATTGTAAAGTGAAGAGGAGTTGCTCTGACAGACAAGCTAAAGATTTCTCTTTACAGATGACAGCTATGGGAAAGCCTGTGCTGCAGTCTACTCTTTCTGTCTCCATTTACTAAGTACATCCCACCATTCGTCCAGCCAAAGCATTTCACAGAATCACAGAATCAGGAACACTCTGGAGAGTCAGCATTCCTGGTAATGCAGAGACAGCGTGTGAAGGGTCAGCACCACAGGCTGGGGAACACAGCAGAGAGCTGGATGCCTAGAACACTCCTAGGAGAGACAGAAAATGAGGGGCTTGGGGTCTCCCCAAGATAAGGGACAAGAAACAATAAACTGGGGATATGTCCTGGGCTATTACTGAAAGGCTGGCTGTGCAATCTGTGCTCAAACCAGAAGGAAGATTCAGTCTGTCAGCTGGATGTGGACTGTTTGAGCAAGGGGACTCTCACTTGGCTGCAACAGCCACTGCAGATATGGTACTTCTAGCACACAGCTTAGGAGTTGTCTGCCCATTCTGCACAGGCAACTCTACGGCTCCATAGGTGTCCTGAAGGATGCTGACACACAGTTACTCAACACAGCTGCTGAGCAGCTTTGTCTTTAGCTGCAGTCCTCTGGAAACAGCTGTCAGCAAATAAGACATCTAAGGGATGTTGTTTATGTTAGGCTGAGGGTAAGCGCTCATACAGGCAGAAGCATGCTGCTGGCAAGGCAGCTTTTCTCAGACTGGTAGAAAAAAAAGAGAGAAGTCTAGCTGGAGGTGAAGCCAAATCTGGCAGGTTTAAACTGAAAAGGATGTTTGTATTTTTGATTCTCTGGCAGAGACCTCATGATGCTTCCTGGCAACTACCTGCCCCCACGGCAGGATACCTTCCATGTCAACGATTTGTAGCGTTTCTCCTAAAACAGTTCTCCTGAATGTTCTGGCACAATCTCCCACTGCAACATTGGCACAATCTCTCCTGCAGTTGTTCCAGTCCCACATTGTCCTTACCATATTATTACGGCCTATTTCTGAACTGATTTTGGCTGCCTGAGCTATGTTGTTGAGCCTTTTGGATTCTCTTGCAGTCAGTCAGGCTTAGTTAAATGCCCAGGAGGCTCAGCTTGGGGGGAGATGCTGTAGTATGAGTGCCATGGCAAGATGCTGCTGCTACACTTGCTTGGTATGTGGGGAATCTCCCTACCTACTTACATAGAATTTCTTCTGTCCAGCCACTGAAATCTGGATGACTGCCTGACATGGCCCTCCTCTCACTCATGATTTCCTCAGAAAAAAAAAAATCAAAAACATCAACAAACCCAAACCAAAAACCACACAAACCTTTAAGACCACCCAAAACCAATTCAGTACTGTAACAAGTTCCTTTTGTCCAAATTCATTAACATGACTGACACTAAAGAACCACCTTGCTATACAAGCCCATGAAGAATCTTACAACTATGACCTCCATCTCCCTCCACAGAAGAGACTATTCCCCAGCAGACAAGCGTATCTAATTCTGCATCAATTAAAAGAGTCTTTTTTTTGCCCATTTCTCAATAAGAACAATGCAAATCCATACACATGCCAAGATTTCCAAGTAAACACAGTAAACTAGGACAAATTTGTCTCCAAAAGAGCTTGAATACCGCCATAATTTTACAACAGAACTGCCCATGTTGCCCATGAACTGTTTGCAAACTAATATACTCAGGACCATCATGCAAGTACCTATGATGTACACTGACAGACCCTTTTTCACTGGTACATTCTTAATTGAAAAATTCTATAGACACATAGAATGCTATATGGTTCATCTTGGTTTAAAGAAAAACGCTAACTAACAAGCTAGAAGTAGAGAAGAGATTGTGTGATCTAAGAAATCCTAAGTACACTCTTCATGCTGAACACAAGTGTCAAAGGTTTAAGAAGCAAGTGACAGCTCAAGTTCAAAGCCTACACAAGTCATCTGTGACTTGAGCATGAATGATATTAAGCTCTATTTCTGAGCCAAGTCCCAGAGCTACTACTGATGACATTCCATTCATCCATAGAGCAAGTCTAATATCACATTTTAAAGCCCCAAAACATGAGACGACTGGATATTTTCTAATGCTTGTACACAATAAAAATTATGAAAAAAGATAACAAAAGCCATCCATCTTCATTTCTATGTCATGGTTTTTGCCTTTTGTTATGTTTAATTGCTTCCCCTGTGGCTTTAAATCAAGGGCAGATTCTATTAAAAGCAATTACTCTGCTGTGCAGCTGGCATAGCAAAGTTGCTTGATAAAGGTTAATCTACTAAGTGATGGCAGCTACTAAATGAGGGTGATGATTTCCATTAACAACTTCACGGTAAAGATGATGCTAGAATTTATGCAAACATTGACATGATAGCCACAGCAACACCTCCTGTACCCAGAAATCATTGTCCCAGCACATAAGAAATGCTGTCGCCATGGGGTCTTGCTGCAGATACCAAGCTTCCTCCTGACATCAGCCACAAAGTGAGTACTGGCAGATTAGTCATTGCCCACATGGTTGCTACTCATACTTGGCCCCTAGGTACAGACCTCACCACTGGTCCAGTGTGGAAGCAGCATCCTCCACATGATGAATTCAGTCCAAGGCACTGGCTTTTAGGGCTCACTTGTTTTTTATGGAAATAAATCAAGTTTCTGCTGAAAGGAAAGCAGGAGGCTCTTAACAAGCTGAAGAAGCGATTTATACTTCTTAAAAACCTTCATTTTTCTTTCCGTTCTTCCTCCCACTTCATCTGTTCTCCCTGCAGATCAGCAGCCCAGAAACACAGCACATCCAAATGCTGCAGCATTCAGGGCAGAAGGCAGCTTATGGTGCACAAATAATGGGAGAAAGTTAAGAAGATCAAAAACTATACACTCTTTCCCCCTCCCCAATGCCAATTTTCAACAGTTTAACAGTCCACTGGGGTATTCTGCCACTTCTCCCACTCATGACCCAGGTGTTCATAGAATCA
>WAAB01015915.1:13339-27779 GCA_013389865.1 Piaya cayana
CCAGCTTTGTTGCTCTTCTCTGCACTCACTCCAGAGCCTCAACATCCTTCTTGTGCTGAGGGGCCTACAACTGCACACAGTATTCAAGGAGAGGTCTCACCAGTGCCGAGTACAGAGGGAGGAGAACCTCCCTGGACCTGCTGGTCACACCGTTTCTGATCCAAGCCAAGATGCCATTGGCCTTCTTGGAAGCCTTCATTAGGAGTGATCCCATAAATGAGGGGCATTAAGGAAAAGCCAGGTGAGGCTGAGGGCGCGATGCTCATCTGCAGCCAAAATGGCACATCTGATGTCAGGCTTGGCTACCAGATCTCAGAAACTGTTCCTACCTCAGTCTTCTGCTTTCGTATCATCACTGTCTGTTTATCTGACTGCTAAGAGAAGAGGGACCAGCCTCTCCACTCATGCCCTTGACCTAGCAGGACAAAAAAAACCTCATCTAATTTGACTGCTGTTTGGACACTTTAATGACCCGAGAGTGCCTTCTGCAATGTTCAAGGGTCTCCTCATCAGGGACCACAGCAGCAGTTAATTTTTTGCTCTGATTTTTCATGCAATTAAGTACAGCTTCCTAATTGGAGTGTGGTGAACTATTTATAGCATAATAATGACCATTTACTACAGCAGCACTTAGACGTTAAAAAAAAAAACCCTTGGAGTCAGCAGCCTAGACGGTGAACAAACCACATGCATTAGAGAAAGGCTTCTCCAAAGAAAGGCCCAGCAGTCTGGATAACGTAAAGCAGGGGAAGGCAGCAAGGAGAACGAAACGCTGCTGTTCCCTTTTCTGCAGCTGAGGAGCAGAGTGATGAATCTGCACACTCCGGGTTTATGATGAACCGAGATTAAAGCATTTATCTATCCAGTCCCAACCTGTTTTTTTGGGCGAGGCCAGGTCTTAGGGCTAAGAATGCAAAGGCTGAGTTCAGCCCTGACTTCTGGGGAGCGTGCAGAAACAAACATGTTTTCACAGATTTTTCCCAGTTTGTTCACCGCTTGATGAACACTTCGATACAAAACTCGCATGTTTCAGGAATCATTACGTTTCTCCATGCCCATGTGCTATTTGGAGGATAATTGATTACAGCCTGAGTTGCAAGATCTAATTGCTTTTCTGTGTCCGAATGACTGAAAGACCACGTGTGTATAAATATATATGTTTGTGTGTATATGTATTAAGGAGTAGAGACCACAGAGATATGAATGAATAGCATCTTTCCAACAGACAATGTTTTTTTCCAAAAAGACTTTCCAGTCATACTGTCATGAGTAAAAACCTCTTGCAAAAAACAGACAATCTTGTTTTGTTCTGGGTTTTTCTTCCATCTCCTTCTGTCTGACAAGTGCTCTTAGAGGGAGCCAAACTACAATCGATCCTCGTTTTTGTGACCCCTTTTTCCTAATTCTTAACTATGTGGGGCTTGACCTTGCATGAACAGCAGCTTCCATTAAATTAACCAACAATCAAAATCGGTGTTTTCCCAGCAGATGCTGTGAGTTTGAGGTGTTATTGCCTCCTTTTTTTTTTTTTTCTAAGCAGTTAGAATCAAGAGGAAACTTCTTGACAGATGAAGAGAGGCTGGTCCTAACCAACTTGACAGTGCCATTTTAATAAGATCTCACTTGGAATTGTTAATAAGATGTCTGGAGCTCGCTTGAGCAATTGGCGTGCCAGGACTGAAAATACTCATAGAGAGGGAAGACTCTTGTACGCATCAAGAGTCCTCTGCACACTAACGTTTTGATGAAAACCGAAGAAAAGAATAGAGACAAAATGCTGTTTGATACTCCCCACATCAAGAGGAGAAACGTCTTGGTGCTTGGAGAGTACACGTGCCATGGGAGAGCTGACGGTTCCCTTGCCTCTCTCCACCATCAGCAGGGACAAGGCATCACTGTCTGCCATATAGGCTGCTTTACAGGTACTGTTTAGAGGAAAGGAGATCAAGACTGACCTCTTCCCATGCTTCCAGCAGAATAATACGTGTCCTCTTCGCCTCCCAGTTTTTTGGCCAGTCTGTCATCACATGCCAAAGACCTTAGAATCATAGACTCACCAGGGTGGAAGAGACCCACCAGGTCATCAAGTCCAACCATTGCTATCAAACACTAAACCATGTCCCTCAGCACCTCGTCTACCTGTCCCTTAAACACCTCCAGGGAAGGTGAATCAACCCCCTCCCTGGGCAGCCTGTTCCAATGCCCAATGACCCTTTCTGTGAAAAACTTCCTCCTAATCTCTAGCCTAAATCTCCCCTGGCGGAACTTGAGGCCATTCCCTCTTGTCCTGTCCCCTGTCACTTGGGAGAAGAGCCCAGCTCCCTCCTCTCCACAACCTCCTTTCAGNGATGCCATTGGCCTTCTTGGCCACCTGGGCCACTGCTGGCTCATGTTCAGTCAGCTGTTGACCAACACCTGCAGGACCCTCTCCTCCCGGCAGCTTTCTAGCCAGACTTCTCCTAGTCTGTAGCTGCTCAGGGTTGTTGTGCCCCAAGTGCAGGACCCGCCATTTGGCCTTGTTAAACCTCATCCCATTGGTCTCAGCCCAGCAGTCCAGCCTGTTCAGATCCCTTTGTAGAGCCTCCCTACCCTCCAGCAGATCGACACTTCCACCCAGCTTAGTGTCATCTGCAAACTTGCACAGGAGGACACCCATGTGGCAGGTGGGGTCTCAGTCAGAGATCACCTGCCTTCCTCCCTCACCACTTTGTTCTTCAGCAACGGGTTTGTGCCTTCAGCTTCAAAGGCAGCCATTTAAACTTCCTGTAACAGGAGACTCATTTTTCATGCTGAATGAGATAAAATTCCCACTGTTACCTCATTTACATCTCAATACTTGTATGTTATAGATGGCTATTATTTATATATTATTTCTTATTCTGTGGGATCCTGTATGAAGAGAAATACCCATCTTCCCGTTCACTCTTTCTGGCTTGTTTCTTGTTTTATTCTCTGTTCCTCAAGTTTCACTGTTGCTGAGAATTTGCAAACAAATAAAGGAGTGAACTGGCCATAAAAGCTGATTGTTTCCCCCCTCCTGAAAAGATTGTCTTTGTGAAGAAGATTAAAAATCCTTTTGTGCTGCAGAAGACAAAGGTATCCCTAGGCGAGAATAAGACATAAAAGAGGTTACTACATACATCTCTTTGCTCTATGGACTGCTAATTCACACTGTTGTCATCCTTTCTTGTCCATCTTTACTCTTTCTTCCCATCATCATTAAAGGGAAAGTTGTCTCTGCAGTTGCTGAAGGTAACTTTGGAAGCAACAGTTGCAACGTGAGCAAGAATATTTGCTTTCCCAGCCAGCAGCAGGGAGACAGGCTCCATGGGACCACTGGCATAGGAAACACATCTGCTCAGAGCTGGGATGTAAGGCAGCAGGTGAGGATGAACACTCTCGTCTCACTCCATTGCTTGATTTGGTCTCAGAAGAGATCACCCCTGAATTCAAAGCCCTTTGTCACAATCATAGAATCACCAGGNTGGGCACCAAGAGGAGGTGCAAAAGGCATCACACCGGGTCACATGGCCCAAGATCACAAGCCTGTAGCTATAAGGCATAATACTATGGGAGCATCTCCACCTGGCACTGGCAGAAAGAACACAGCTAAAGCAGCAGCCCATGGCCCTGCTGGGGCTGTGCTCAGAAAGGCTCTAGAGAAAGCCCCAGGGAACACTGAAATCTCAAAAGACTTGCTCTGGAAGTTCAGGAGGTTCCTCCTAAATCCATATGTGAGCAGGGCCTTCTCCTCCCAAACACTTTGTTAGTATTAAATTAGATGCAAGAAGAAGGGAGCCATCTCCTACAGTATGTTCCAGACCCCACCTGCACTGCTTCTCCCTCCTGATAGCCCAGGGACAGTCCTGCAAGCGTGTTGACAACTTCTGGGTCCTCCTTACTAAGCAACTCACATCTCGGTTCAGATGAAGGCAAGCTCCAAAAGCCGGTGGGTTTTTCTTTCTGTCCCCTCAGAAAGTGTTTTGCCAGTATTCATTAGAAGCGCAGCAGGTTTTACGGGTACCTGCACCATCAGCAACGTGCCTGCTTTTCTTCTTCACTGACAACCTACATTCAGTTTAAGAGTTTTAAAAGATCTCTAGATTCAAACCTTGTAATTATTTTCTTTTTCCTTTCTCCCCTCCTTCCCGCTTTCTCTTTAATGACTTCCACTAAAGTGAAGATCTTTTTTCCCCTGCGTGTTGACTAGAACACAGAAGAAATTCTGCTTTCTCATTTTCTCTCTTCCTCAACCCCCTGTACCAGCTCCCTGTTGCAGGTAGACAACTCCAAATAATTTCTTCCTCGCTGATAGCTGGGGGTACCACCAAGCACTGGCCACCACCGACAGGGATGGCTGCTTAAACGGATTTCAATAGATCAGAGTTTGATGGACTTGTAAGGGGAGGAAACAATATTGATCCATTCAGTTTCAATCAGATCATCCTGTGGGTAACTGCAGCCTCTTCCCTGTCAGAGCTGAGATGAAGAGCTTTTCCAGCCTCGCTCTAGAAAAAAAAGTTCATTTCTCTCTTTCCAGACAAAAGGAGTCAAAGAAGATTGACAACTATTTATTTACATAATACAAAGCAGGGTGAAATACAGCTTTCCTCGTTGCTAAGTAGCCAGGCCTATAGTCTGACTCTAACACAATTTACCTGTTTTTCTGAATGATGGAATTTCTTAATTGCCAACAAACAAATCTGATGCTCCTGGATATTTTTTTGGTGTGTGTGTGTAACGGGAAGGGAAGGAGAGCTGAAGTTGCAGTCCTCCAGAGACCCTGAGTAAATCTGATTGATTGAAATCACTTGAATTTCCCCCATTATTAAACAGAAGAGCACTCCTGGTTTGTCTCAGAGATGCGGGAAAGAGCTGCAAAGGAAACAGCAGCCCAGAGCAGAAGTGTTCAAGGAGGGACTCTTACTGATACGTTTCTTTCTGTCTCTCATCTGCCACAATCTGAGAGTGCGTTCACATTAAAGCTCTTTTTAACAAGCACCAAATCAGACCACTATTAAGTTCTTTATCCTCACCTGCTATTTGTGCAATACGCTGCACACTCTTTAAAGTAGAGGGAACTTCGGTGACTCGTGTGAGGGTCTTTTCCTCGAGCTGATTGCACACTGAAGATGCTACTTGTGGGATGCCAAGCGTGCAGAAAATGAGATGTGTTAGTTCCTTATCCCCACAGCAGTAGAGGGCACAGAGACCAGCCAAGGCTGGAAGTACTGGATAGGAGACGTAGTTAGGTTTTCTGTAGTTGAGGCAGGAGGGCAGCTACTGACAGGGAGAGCTCACATTAAGGAATATGGGAGCGATGGAAAAAAAATAAGAGCACAAAGCAACGCATTACTTTCTCAAACCTGATCTATTTTGAAATGTGGATGGACTCTGAGCTATGTCTAAACATAGTTTAAGTCCAGCATCCAAGAAAGACCTGAAGATCCCCAGAATTACCCTTATCAGAATATGTCAATATGCTGTGGCAGGAATAAAAACTAGCCAGAAAACAAATATTATGTGAACTGTGAGATCTAGGGATTTCTCTTCCAAGACCTTTTAATTTAATGTTTGATTCTCTTGAGAAGGAGAGGAAATGCAGACCAGCCTAAGAAACACAATACACAGGTTGTGAGCATTCCCCTAGAAGATGAAGGATTTTGAATATTTGCTCTGCCTGATTCTCAATCTGGCCCCATGCATATTTAATTAATCCAAACTCTCTATCAGACAGAGGTTTCAAACATGATCTCTCATTTCCTGGATGGATGCCCTATGAGTAAGCATTTTCTGCCTGAAAAAACTCCATAAAACACGTCCAGCCAGCTTCCTTCCTTTCTTAGCTATAGGTCACCAGTGATGAACCGAAGCCTCAACACAGACAAAAGACCTGTGGAAGTCCTCTTACTGAAGCCCTTTAGACATTCAAAGGCTTTTTCAAGCCATTCCTAATCCCATACCACAATGTCAGGCCTTGTTATATTTCTGGAGACTTTACCCTGAAAAACATCTCCTCAAGAGGTTGAATCTGTTTACTGGTACAAATGCAGAGAGGAAGTCTTTTAGAAGTGACATTGGTTTGGAGATATATTCCTAATGTGACCTTTGTCAACAGGCCTGTGTATCAAACCCCTCCTCTTAAATTCCAACTCCCAACAAAGCCCAAGCAAACAAAAATTTCACAGCCTTTCTTCATTGGAAGTGCTGAAAGTGGGGAGGCCCCCACCTCTGTGCCAGTGCCCTGCTTAGCATCCACCAAGCCCACAGCAAAGCTGGGATTTTATTGCAAAAGAAAGCAAGAATGTCAAGACTCTGTGGTGCACCGTGACTGCCAGGCAGCTCTAGGGACACACATTTTTCCTTTCCAGCTATGTTCCGTTGTCAGGCTCCCACCCTTCAATTAACATTGGTGAATAGACAGAAGAACTAAAGGCAACCATACCCCTGCTGATTTTTATGGCCTTTTTTCCCCCCATCATCACAAAAATACGGCATGTCTTTGCTCAAATTCTCATCTTCAGTAAAGTCTCCCCTTTTTATGTCCTCTCTGCCACATGCAAAAACCTATTCTTTTAATCCTCACCATCCTGGAGCTGTCTCCTCCACTCCCTTAACCCAGATTGATCACGGAAACTCTTCCAGAGAATTCATCCAAGACTCGGCTCACTCTAAAGAACGGCCTGCAGAGATCATGCAAACTCTCACGCAGGGCAGCCGTGATCGTTAAAGCATCTAATTATCTACGTTCCCATTACTAAGCTTGATTTGATTTAAGCAGATTCCTGGCTAACACTCTGGGACATAACACCATGCTCTGAATCATCCCCATCCCATCTGCTCTGGTCTTTGCCCTTCCCGGCTGGCAGGTAGGATAACACGATGCACCAAGCTAAATATTTAATAGGAGTGCTAATGGCTTTGTTAAGTGAAGTTGGGGGTGGAGCGAGCATTTCTTTCGTTTAGGATGACAGAACTGGGTTTGTGCTAATGGGCAACCTATACGTCCCAGTCCTGTGGTGGTTTTGCCCTCACGCTGTGCTCTTTGAGTATCAATACAGGGGCTCTGGGCAGATTGTGTCAGGCTCACTCCCACCACTGAGTCAACAAAAGCTTGCATCATAACACCTTTAAAAGATGACTTTTTTTTTCAGATGAAGGGATCAGACACCCCTATCAAAGCCCTTCCTGGGATGATGCTATGTAAGGCTCAACCAAACCAAGTCAACTGAACCCACCACAGTAAACCTGGCCTTAGAGCGAGCGATTGGGGTTGGATCAGAAGCTCAGTGGAGCCATGCCCAAACTACCCATTTTCACCCTGCTACGATTTTCCTGACAGTTTGCAAATCCCATCAACAGGAAATAAAAACAACCACCAACGATTCAGAGCCAGATGATAGTTTACGTTTATGAAAACTGCAATTTGTTTTCATGGAAACTAGTAAAAGAATAGCGAGCAAACCTGGAAAAACACAGATCACCCTTTGGGGAAGAGTGTGTTTCATGGGCAGCTTTCACTGTGTGAAGTTATCTCTCCTCCACTTCTTGCTTATCTAGGATCAATTTCAGCTGATGGCCTCTGGATCTCATGGCTGGTCTCTTTGCATAGAATCATAGAATCACCAGGTCGGAAGAGACCCACTGGATCATCGAGTCCAACCATTCCCAACAATCTCTAAATCATGTCCCTCAGCACCTCATCCACCCACACCTTAAACATCTCCAGAGAAGTTAAACATTGTGTGAAGAACTGGTCTTAAGACAACAAGAGAAAGCAACATATTGGACGTGCTTGGTACACAAGACCACCCTAAAGGTCTGCCCAACAAAAGAGACCAGCCATCAGCTGAAATTCAGCCTAGGTTAGCGAGAAGTGAAAGAGAGAGAACTTCACGTCATTTGGCAACTTGACAGCTCACTAGCCGAAGCAGTTCATTACTGAAACCTTGTTATACAGAGAATGGAATCATAAACTTGCTCATGATGCCTGCTGGATGAGCCTGAAGAACAATCAGGGTCCATCAAGTGAGTGAAACTACGAGGAAAAAAGTTACACATCAGCTTTGCATCTTATAGCTATACAGCTGGCTTCGGTCTTTGTGGGTTTTATCAAGTAGCAGGTAGAAATGGACCAGCAGTTATAGTTTCCCATGCACTGGGCTTCATCTGGAGCACTTCCACCCCTGGCTGATTTTTTTTGCCACATCTCTCCAACAACTGCCTTTGTGCCCTGTGGCACAGCATCACTTTTGGCTGAATTAATCTTAGCTGTATCCCATGAGAGCAAGACCCACAGCACGAGCAGCGTAAATGTTGTGGCTCTGGTGGCCCCAGGCCAGGAGTGACATTGGTTCCTAGTGAAGAGTCATAAATTTAAGCAAGTTTTCTTCTGCTGAGTTTTCATTTTGCTTACAAGGGACCTGTAACACTTCATCTGTTACAACACGTACTTGTGTTCTGATGTCATAAATTTGCAATTATGATATGGTCACTGACAGGCCAAGCAGAAGGAGGAGGGGCTCTGGAGCCAAGCAAAGAACCTTCTGTCCAACAAGAGGCAGTGATTTGACCAACAGGACACTCCATACTCAAATGGTCCTAGGAAGCACTCTGAGCAGGGAAGGATCCATGCTCTCCAGCCCAGATTTGTCTTTATTGCCAAAGTGAGACGTAGTCAACGTGGTGGTTTTGGACACATTCCTCCTAAAAGCAAGCATCAACTAATTGTGGACTTTTGCTTTGCTTTCTGGGTTTGTTTAATTCTGCTGCTGAGAACTTCCATTCCTCCATGCAACAACTTAGCAGTTTTATGAGCAAGGAGAGATTTTGGAGGAAAACAAGGTCTAGGTAAGACTTTGTTTGATTATGTGGTACTGCAATGCAGCCTGTTGATGAAGCTGTAGTTACGCTTCCTTAATCTATCTGCACAGAATGAAAGAGAAATGCTCAAAGACTAAATTCCAGCGTGGCTGGGGTGGACAGAAGGCAATAACCCTGTTATTTGAAGAGGCTGGTATCACTGAATTCCACTCTCTCAGGAGCATCCTTGAAAGTATGCGGAACCTCCTCCTTATAAGTACTTGAAAATGTTGATTTTTTTGCATCCATCAATCACGGCTCTCCTGGCACAAGAAGCAGAAAGGTTTCTTTGCGGCTAGGTAAATATTTGCTGGCACCATTGAGTGCCATCATCTGGAAGGACAGCAGGGTGGATTTGAGACTGGTTGAGGATCTAAGAATAGTCTTCCTTGTCATGCCTACCATGCCCTTGAAAAGCCACCCCATGCACACCTCAACACCTGAACAGCCCAGCCTTGCGTTGCACGTCCTGCAGACTGATAACTACTGCTGCCTGCTATATTTCAGCGCTGTTACTCAAGGGCCTGGTTTCTTGGCAAGTCATCTAGAAATCAGAAAACAACTCCACGAGAGAGGAGATCTCAGCAGAGGAAAACCAGAGAGACGTATTCTACAGCCCACGATTTTCTGAGAGACGTCAGCTGCTGTCTTGTGCTTTGGGTGGTATGAAAGGTCATGAAAAGGATGTAATTCTACTCTAACTCACCACATCATCAGTTTTCATTAAAATATTCTCCTGCCACATCTTTCTAATATTTTATTTTGGAGGCGAATTTATTAAAGGTGTACTTCAGCCTGATTAAATTAAATAATGTGGCATTAGCAAATAAAGTTTTTTTCTAACAATACACCACAAAAAAAAATTGCTATAATACAAATAGCTTATACTATAACAGAAGGGGGGGAAACTCCATCCTTCATAGGTTCCCAACACCTATTCATTATCTTCCCTTGGCCCCCCCACCACAAATAACACTGGAGCCTTGAAGCAAAAATAGAATCATAGAATAACCAGGTTGGAAGAGACCCACTGGAACATTGAGTCCAACCATTCCTATCAAACGCTAAGCCATGTCCCTTAAATAGCACAAATGTAAAGCAATATAATGTCATCTGTTTTCTGAGGAATGTAATAACACACTTCGCACGCAAACAAACCTTCCTAGCACAGCAGGGGGGCCCTCCCTAAACCTCCCGGTGTGGCTCTTAACTTCTCAGACTCATTTCAGGGCTATTTCCAGGCCATAAATGCCTTGGAAAATAAGGCTGGAAAAGGTTTTTTCAGCTCATTTTTGTTTTGATTTCTACTAGGCAGCAAGAAAGGGCAGGCACTATGTTCTGAAGTTCAGGACTTAGCTCTGCTATGGTGCTTTTGTAGGTCCACTTTGCCCGTGCTGTTCCCTCTCAATTTCTCCCAAAACCATCTTGGGTAGTTTTAGATGGAAAAATAGAGTGGTTGACTGATTTCTTTCCCCTTGGCCCTGCTACAACATTTGGCTAATTCCAGAGCCACAAACACATGAGTGTTTTTTAACAATATCAGAAAATCCACGCCAAATACAGCTCCCTCCCTTCCATGAGCTGTAAACCCCACTGTTCTAGTGGTATGATCCAATATAGCCAGGGAAAGGAAAGGAAGGGGGGTTCTTGGAGACTTGTCTTCAGGTTTTCTCCTCAGCACAGAAGGACAATGCATGCTTCCACCTCTCCAAAGATCAGAGGATCTCCCCTTACCCAAAGTCACCCCACTCCTGCCATCCGACTGCCTGGGAAAGACAACACAGGGAGCAGCCGCAGCAGCTGGTGGTGCCTGGCCTAGGGGCTGAGGGGTCTTCAAGCCCTTCTGCCAGGAGCAGGCAACAAATTCACATCAAGCAGAGGGAAAAGCAGGGGAGTTTTTAGGACTGGGAATTCTCCATCTATTTCTGCCTCAGTTAGCCTGTGACCCTCTTCTGCCAGTAGCTAGAGGAGATGATGGGGAAAGCAGCAGATTGACATTTCCTGCACTCCTCACTTACAGGGACAAAGAAAACCTCAGTGGGTATCACAGAATCACAGAATCACTGGATTGGAAGAGACCCATTGGATCATCGAGTCCAACCATTCCTATCAAACACTAAACCATGTCCCTCAGCACCTCGTCTACTCGTGACTTAAACACCTCCACGGAAGGCGAATCAACCACCTCCCTGGGCAGCATATTCCAATGCCTAATGACCCTTTCTGTGAAAAACTTCCTCCTAATCTCTGGCCTAAATCTCCCCTGGCGGAGCTTGAGGCCATTCCCCCTCGTCCTGTCCCCTGTCCCTTGGCAGAAGAGCCCAGCTCCCTCCTCTCCACAACCTCCTCTCAGGTATCTCTTGATGGGGAACAGTCAAAAAGGTGTTCCTGCAGGTTTTCTCTTCAGCAATAACCGGGTGGAAAGCTGCTCAGCAAAAGGCACATGTCCTTTGCAGATCTTCAGTCCCTTGAGTGTGCGTACAGGCAGGAACACATTCAGTGGATGTCTGCTAGACTAGGTAGCTGGAGATGTCCACTTCAGGTGCTTGTCACTCTTCATCCTTTCTCCTGGGCCACCTATTTCCCCACAAGAGGCGAAGCCAAACCAGTGGGGGAACACAACAACCAAGGACTTGCACCCCTGGTGACCAGGGGCAGGGACTCAGAGCAAGCTGCTTCACTGCAGCCAGTGACTGCTACCAAGGGGATTTGATACCAAGTCAAAATTCTCCCCTAGCTTTGATAGCAGAGCCCAAATCTCATCTTCTGTGTTTATAAACAGAGGCAGAGTTGAGGGAGCTACAATGCCCTGGGAAGCATTAAACTCAGCTTTGAAAGGTAAGGCAATTTCACGTTCCTTGCGTGTTATAATCCAGCACTAAAAGCTCAACATGCTTTTAAACAATACTAATGATCAGTCATCAGCTCTTTGGAAGGTTTCCACAGCAGCATTTGACTACTGGATAGCGATCAAGTTGATGAAGGCTCGCCAAGTTCTGGGCACTTGGCTGGCACAAGAAATGCTTAGTGCTTCAGGGAAGACTCCACACAGCATTTGATCCTTTCTAGTCCTGCAGTATTGAAACAAAAATAACCCTTTTCTTCCTTCTTCCTCCCAGCTACCACTTTCCTGCATTTAATAGTGAAGAAGAGGCCATACGCACAGTCTCAGCAATGTTATTTTTAATTGACTTGCCCCCAAATCATAGAATAACCAGGTTGGACGAGACCCACCAGATCATCGAGTCCATCCATTCCCACCAATCTCTAACCCATGTCCCTCAGCACCTCGTCCACGCACACCTTAAATACCTCCAGTGAAGGCAAGTCAACCACCTCCCTGGGCAGCCTCTGCCAGTGCCCAATCACCCTTTCTGTGAAAAAAATTTAACTTGTGTCAAGCCTGAATCTCCCCTGGTGGAGCTTGAGGCCATTCCCTCTTGTCCTGTCCCCTGTCACTTGGCAGAAGAGCCCAGCTCCCTCCTCTCCACAATCTCCTTTCAGGTAGTTGTAGAGAGCAATGAGGTCTCCCCTCAGCCTCCTCTTCTCCAGGCTAAACACCCCCAGCTCTCTCAGCTGCTCTTCATAACACATTCTCTGTTGGTCATAACTCTACATGAATTTTAGGCTGTTCCCTGTATTTCACAAGTTATCTTCTTCCTGAAACTTTTTGGTTTTCTTGGATATTGTCGTCTTGAAAGACTTTTTTTTGGTCCCACTTCTCCCTAAAATGTCCATTTGACTCCCACTTCAGTGTCATTTGTTGCCCACGAGCTCGCCACAAGGTCCCTTCCCCTCCCCGCGGGTGGCACGCTCTCCTCTCCACCAGCAGGTCTGTTCTGCCTTAGTGACTTCAGAGGCGACTGGCTGACAGTACGCTGCATGCCCGGATGGATGCAATGTGACACGGCCAAACACAAAACGCTACTGAAATGATGCCGCACCTGACGAGAAGCATCACCCTCCATCTAGCAATGATCTCATGCTGTCTGGTCCCATCAGGGCCACCCCGAACAAGACAGCCCTGGCTGTTTGCTTATGACAAGGGCCTTTGGTCTCACCTCAGGGGGGACAAGCAGTGAAACAAACATCTTGAGGGAAAAAAAAATTACAAAAATCTAAAAATAATAAAATTTGCTGCTGCCCAGAGCCTCTCTTTTTCTGCTTCCCTCCCCACCTCCTATTGCTGAGGGACCTAACTGCCAGAGCCCTGGTAAATTTTATAATTAAAGCCACAGATTGCTCAGCTATCAAAGATTATATGCTTTGCCGCTGCTGATCACATGTGCCAAAATATCTCATGCATGAGTGTCAGACATGTGCCTGATTTAAACAGCTTCTTTTTGCCCCTTTCTTCACACCGACAGGATGGATGTACACTCCCTCTCATCTTGCCCCGAGCATCTTTGCAGGTTCGCTCCCTCCCTGGTCTCTCCTTATCCTCTCCTACCAGTCTGTGCAAACAGAGAAGAAGCTGGAAAACCAGGGCCAATGCTGACTCTATCCATCTGGAAAGCCCCGGAGGGGCCAGCAGCAGCTGAAGCATAAATGCCCCTGCCGTTTTCTTGGAAAGAGTCAGGATCCAGGGGGAAAAAGAAACATGGAGGGGAAAAAAAAAAACCTGAAACACAAACCTGGCAACAGCAAAGACAAGAACTTCAGAAGCAGTGAAAAACATTCTCAGAGTCAGTATCAGAGTGGATGAAGGAAAAGGATGGAGTAGGAAGCAATCTTTAGGAGCATCTCTTTCTACTGAGGACCAAGACACTGCTGGGGTGACCGAAGGCAAACAAGATGTGATTCACTACCATGGTCCCTCCTGTCAAAAGAGCTGTCCCCAGGGATGAAGACAATAAAAGCTAGGACATATCTTGCTGCTTTGGCAGCAGAAGTTTCATTCAACTCCAAGATGTGACTCCTGACCTGCCAATTACCAGCTCCCGTTCAGCATCTATCAGCGGCTTGCAAATGGGTACACCCAGCAAGCCAAAACCATTTGCACATTAAATACAACAGCTTTCCTCACACCTCCTCATGCCCAGTGCTAGAGGAGGGTTAAAATCAAAACAAAAAATAAACCCTACCAGGATGACTTTTTAAAAAATTTTTTAGCCAAAGGATTCAAACAACTGGAATTGTATTAATTTATGCTGTAAGAATTGCACATCTGTAGTATCTGAATATCACAGAATCACCAGTTTGGAAGAGACCCATCGGACCATCGAGTCCAATCATATGTCTATGTTGCCTTAATATGGGTTTGAATTTCTCACAAGGATCCATCCTAACCTGTCGCTGGCAAGACAGCTCTTACCCAGAGAAAGAGAGCAACATTGAATTAAACACCATCATGTGTTTTAGAGGTCTTTTATACCCTTTCAGACATGACCTTCTTTCACACCTTTACTCTCACTTCTGATGCCAACACAGAATCACAGAATCACCGGGCTGGAAGAGACCCATCGGATCATCAAGTCCAACCATTCCCACCAAACACTAAACCATGTCTCTCAGCACCTTGTCTACTTGTACCTTAAACACCTCCAGGGAAGGCGAATCAACCACCTCCCTGGGCAGC
>WAAB01015915.1:61311-80137 GCA_013389865.1 Piaya cayana
ACTCAGCCAAGACCCACTGGGAAGCCAGGGGGAAAACATCTCTGCAAGGCAGTTGCCTCAGGTGACCGCATCTTTGGTACATCATATTCTTAAATAAAAAACAACAACAACAACAACAAAACCCCAAACCATTGAACCTCAGATCAGGAATTTGAGCAACTTAAATATGAAAAGAGCCTTAAGATCTCTGCAGTACCCTGGCACTGTGAAAATACCATGTGAAATGGGCTGAGGGTAACGCCCATGATTCAGGACCTGAGGAATCCACCTTTTTTTCCTGCCTCAAGGATGCCAGAGCACTTCAAGGTGCAACAACTTACAGGTAGCAAGAAGGTTGCATTTGCCAGCAAGGAGGGGACAGGAGGAGTCCTCCAGCAACTTAAGTCAGATCAGATGATGTTGGCTTACAAGTCCCTTCCTTTAAATTGATTAATGATGACACACTTAAATGGATAACATAAATTAATTTCTGAATTGCACCATTAGTAAGTAATTAATTTCTTTGCTCTGTGAAACTAAGATATCACTGTTATCTAAATCTATAAAGAGGAGAAATGCTGAACGAGGACTCCATTAATGTAAAAATTGATTTTTCCATTTACCCTCTTCCGAGGGTTCCCCCACCACCCTCCGACGCATTTATTATTCAAGTGGCTGTGGGTGGGGAGGATAACCTAATTTATACTTCCAGTGGTAATCAAAAGATCATGCATGCTCATTTCAACCAAATGATGTCATTATGAAGGCTGTTAAAGCCAGGGTTTCCTTGGAAACGCAAAATACTGATAGTTGAGGTTGGTCATCTGAGTTGTCTCTAGGCACAGTAATGAGGAAACGGTGCGGCCCTGCCAGACCTGGTCTGACTGGTCACACTAGGAAGATCACCGCAAGTTACACAGATGGCTTCTTTATCACTTACCAGGCTAAGATTTTTCCTATTCCTCCCACCGCCTGCCATCATCTGTTATTTTTATAGAGCCAGGAGCAGAGAACTCACCTGGTTCAAAGGCAAGCAGAAATGACAAGGTCAGGAATAGGTCCTGCTTGTCCCAGTGGGGAGAAGATACCAGGGAAAGGCAGGGTGCTGCTTACCATCTTGTGGCTTTCTTCTGCATTTCAACCCAAAAGACATACCTGATGCCTCTGCCACCTTCTTGGTGCTGCCCAAGATGGAGATTTACTAGGGATTCAGATTGTGTCTGCTTACCACAACCAGGATCCACTCATAGCCACGGTGTTTGATCCTCCTTTCCAGCCCAGAATATTGGTAAATGGTCTGGGACATGTCCAGCCTTGATGCAGGAGACTACTTTCAGCACCCTGTCGCCCAGTCTGGGAGGGAAGGTGCAGCCTTGAAGACGGCAGCTTTATTTGCCCCAGAGCAAGATATTTCCTTGCAAAGATCATCAAGGAAATGCTTGCTGATCACTCTGTTGGGAAAGAACAAGACATATCTGTCCCAATTTATAGTCCTGGGCCTTTCAAGTAAGGATACTTTGGCTAAGAGTTATTTCAAAAATAATTCCAGAAATTGAACTGACTTTTTTTGGCTGCTTAAAGAAAAGAAAGCTTTATTTTTTTTCCATGTAGTGACTATTTCCATGGCCACTCTGCCAAGATGGCTTTAGGCAGCTGACCCAACTGCTGCCATTTGAGTGGGGCAGACAGTGAGAAACGGCTGGCACTGGTTAGGCTGCAGGCTTTGTGCAGCCCAAAACTTTGGTCCAGCAACAGAAAAGGATGCAGTCTGATGCTGGGGTTTTGGGACAACTCCTTGGGTCTCTTTAGCCAGACCTGCTCTTCCCAGTTCAAGGTACCAGAGGAGAAAGCTTAGGACTAAAGTGGAGATGCGTTAGTACTGCTGATGCATAGAGCCCCATCTGCCTCTCTGTGTCAAGAAAGCCCCATCACTCCCATTGAGGCCCTTCAGCTGTGCCAAGCCATGAATTTCACAATCCCTTTTCAGCTCTTTTTTTACTTACCCTGTCCCAAGAACGATGCAATGTCATCTCTGATCACATCATGCTGAGCTGAAAGCCAACTTAGCCAACTTCAAGTTACGCCTTGGAGAGACGGGGCACAGCCTGAACCACGTCTTCAAATGTAGTCACCATACCCACCACTCTAAAGAAGAGAACAGAGCAAATTGAATTATTTACAGGGAGTATTTTGGTTGCATCTTCCCTCCCACCCCTTGTTAAAGAGCACAAAAAACCCACACATACAAACAAGTCAATGGGATGTAACATTTACTATCTGTGCGAGGAGTGTTAAATAAACTCATTTCACCTTCTCAATTAATATCCCAATGTGCCCTAGTTGCTGCCAGGGTTTTTTTTTTTAACTTTGGTGAGCAGGTGATAACATTAACATTATTAAACCATCATGTGGTCTTCTTCCTTCTCCCTTATTGAGTCACCTTCCCCTTACATGTAGGAGTTTCTTATAAGGTTCATCAATTGAAATTGTTTGAACGCACCGAGAAAAATAATAAAAAGAACATTTGATAACATTGGCAGGAGCATTTCAAGCGTGAGCACTTTGAATATTTATTTGCCCTTTGAGTGAGCAATCTCAGCAAGAAAAAGTCGGCGTGAATAAAAGGAATTGCAAATACCAGCAAAGTAGCTTGGTAGTTTTCATTCACGGGAATATTTGCACAGGCTCCTGGGAGAATTATCAGGCAAGGTAATATAAAATCCCTTGTAGCGTCAAAGCCTTGGACACTCTGTAATCCTCCTTGTCCAATGAAAAATACTTTTCCTGAGAGCTGAGGGCCTTAGATATCTGGTTTTTTCCCTGGCTTGGGAAGCCTGGAGAAGGATTGGAGTGCCTCATATTGCTTCTGCCTCTCCTCTCCCATCCATTATCTCTCCCCTTAGCCAAAATGGAGAGAACGAGCTTAGCTTCCCTCAGAAGTCCAAAAAAAAGATGCGGGGAATGGGGAGTGGATGGGAAAGATGGTCAAGCAGCCATGTGAAGGGGTAGAACTCACAGGGTCAAGGAGCAAGTCCCAGCAGAACTTTGCACTACAGATCTGGATTAGACAAGGGTTCACCTGGGATGGAACCAATTGCTAAGGAAGAGAACCAAAACATTCTTCTGCCTAGGAAAGAGATAGCAGGATAGCAGCATCCACTGAGTTTTTGGGGCTCAGCAATAAAAGCACTGGGGCCAACTTACTCATAATCAGCCTTTATGGGCAACAAAAATCCTACAGAATTTCAGTCTTGCCATAGAATTTTATAGAGTGGTTCAGAAACTTACAGAAAGGATATTGTTTTCCATTATCTTGCACGGGTTTTAGAGCATTTTTCTAGAACCCTGTTGGTTTCAGCCCTGTTAAATTCAATAACTTCCCTAAGGGAGTGCTTTAAGTGTCAGGCTTGATTCAGTTATATAAAGGGATAAGGGAATAATCGTTAGACAGTGCATGGGGATGGGAGAAGTGGTTTTGCGTGGCACCAGTCTTATTTAAGAACGGTCTGAATTTATAGATGAGGTTGATGAGAGAGTTGGAAGCAACTAACGTAAGTGTAAAAGACAAAACCCAGGCAGCGCTTTTAGAGAGGGCTGTGATTAACTCGGATACCACAGAGACACGAGGATGGTTTCAGACAAGTGTTTTAAGTGTTTTTAGATGTTTGTCTTGGTTTCATCAAGATGATGTCCCGTGTACTCTTCCTGCTATTCATAATGTAAGCTGTGAGCAAGGGAGTTATTTATATAAGAACCTGTATTGTCTGCTTTGCAATTAACATATCCTGCAATTAGCGATCCAAAACACTGAAGTCTTTATATTTCTTCTTACTTCTAATGCTAAATATTTTACTTCTAATATACTATTGTCCTCGCACCTTAATTTATTATGACAGTGTGAATCATGACTACTCCGTCTGAGTGCTGAGCACAGGCACAGACCCAATATCCAAATCAGCATCTCTTGTTTCAGCTACTGGTCTAGAATCTTCTCCAGAAAGCTGGAGAAGAGGACAAATGTGGCTTTCAGGAGACAAGGATTTTAAAGTGGGGTGAATATCTCCATCCAAGATCTGCTCTGACCAGTTAGCCTAAAATTTGAAGAGGATGAAGGACATTGGGTTGGTTTTACAAGGTGTTGCAGCAGGGGAAATGCAGTTTCCATCAGCCGGGTTTCAAAGGGCATATGTGAACTTAATGATGCTCTGATAGACTTTTCACCCAGCCTGTGCATTTCAAATGTCAAGAAAAACCCCAAACACAGAGGTTTCAAGTCCATTTTCTGCACATGCATTTTTCAGTCAGTGACTAAAAAGACTGAAGCTTTCTGCCGCTAACCAAGGATGTTTATCACTGCTTCCAGAAAATCTGCTTCTTAAACAGGTTATTTTCAGGTTCCTTACCCATCCCTGAAACCCTTCAAGAGGAGTCACCTCATGACTCCTCACCATCTGAGCCTGATCCAGCCCCATCGGCTGGGGCCCTTACAGCCATGGTCATACATTGGGCAATACTTTCCCAAATTTGCACCCAATAGTGCTCAAGATGCTGTTGAGAAACGCTGCCAATTCCAGATCCAACTGCAATGTGAGCAAAGTCAGCAGCAGACAAGGCAGACTTGGAGCTATTCCCAATTTTGCCATCAACGACCAAACACCAGTAGCAGCAGGTGACAGGGCTGGTTGGTGCTGGAAAGTGGTGAGGTTGCCCATACCCCTCCCTGTTGCTCACACATGGCTGAGAACACACTTATTCCTTACTTCTACCTCCTGGCGCATTGCTTAGTGCGTGAAGCCTGGAGATCAATAGCTCCTACTTTTGTACAAGTCAATACAACTGCAGGAACTATTCCCAACTACCCAAATGCCTCATTTATCTCTGAAGCTAGGTGGTTCTCCTTAGCTTTGCAGTGGGTGCAGATTTCCTGGTCCATCATTACAAACCCTTTTTATGACTTCTTTGGGTTCATCTCTGGCCTGAGCATGAGACACTCCATTTGTTTTGGCAAGAACGTCCTTTAGATTTACACCTATAATTACATAGGTAACCTTTCCAACAAGGAATTTTAAAATTATCAACACTAAAGCAACCTGCACATTAAATGTGATTAAGAAGAAGCCAAATGACCGCGAGTCTGCACCTCCCTGCTTGTTAAGCACGACACCAGGAGCATCCCCAGCTGATCCCACCACTGCAAGACATTGTGAGACACCTGAAAATGGTGCAGAGGGGCCTTGGTCATTCCCATTGGATATATCCACACTTCCCAAGCAATGTACACGGGAGGGTTAGAGTACATATAAGCATAGAGATGACATCCACCTCCTGAGGTTTCATTTCTGAGAATGAACACTTCTAGTCCTCGCTAATATCTTCTCCTCCTCTTCTGGTCTCTGTTCTTTTGTTCCCTCCCCAGTGGGAGCTATACTGGTACAGCCACAGCTAGAGGGATGCTGAAGAGATGATGGCAGGACCTCAAGTGACAGAAGACAGATGAGCACAGGCCTGGCTGGGAGGCAGGTTAAATGAAGCGCCTGCTCGCCCAGTGCAAGGTCTTCTCTGCAGAATTGTCTTGTTGTCCCCAGGGGCACCTAATGGAGCTCTTCTCCTCGCTCACTGAGCAAGCATCAGCTTCACCTGCTAGCAGAGCACTCACTTACCCATATAATCGGGGAAAGTACTATCTGTCAGGATATCTATCATGTCTTGCAGAGGTGTGGGGTCCCCTCTTTCCACCAAAAAGAGTTGCATGAGCGTAAGATGAAGCATTGCTGTGTGCAGCATTGCCGAGGAAACCAGCTTCACGGTGTGCTTGGCAGGTTGCATAGTGCTATCCGTTACAGCCTGCATTGAGTCGAGGTTTTACAAAGCTTGCAATTTGCTGATGGGTTGCCCAAAGACAGTAAAAATCAGTCATAGTCAAGCTCGCATTGACCTTCAGTCGATGGCTGCAGCACACTAATATTACAGGAGAAACCCTGATAGCTGCTTCCCTATTCTCTGGACAAAGTTATTGCATATAAATTGTGTATTGATTAGAGGCAGAAAATGCTAAGAAGCCTCTTTGGGAAAACTAGAGGGTGGAAAGAAATTCAGGGACTGACAAAAGAGCTACCTTAATTAGGAAGGAAAGCAAAGTAGTGGGAAGAAAAAAACCAAACACAACCTCCACTCAAGAGCCTCCCACTCCAGATCTGAAAATCTGATCAGGAATCATCTCTCTTAAGAAAAGGAAATGGAATTTGGAGCGTCCTGGCTGGGCAAGGGGTGCAGGGAAATGATGTAGCTCCCTCCCTTCACCCAGCGCTGATGAGGATGAAGGCTAGAGAGAAGAGCAGCTCTACCCTCTGCCACTGCTGGATTTTTCATGCAAAATGTGGAAAGCAATAGATCACCTAACAAGTATGTAATAACTGTGTTTATTTCTGCCTTCTAGCCCAAAGTGCTTACAGGGTAATTACACATTTTTGACTTATTAACTCTAATTACTAGGCTCTGTAACCTGCAGATGCGTTGTTAGAGTATGGGCAACCTCAAGTGGTCTAAATAAGCTCAGAAAAGTTTCTTGTTTATCTTCAACTTTTCCTGCCTCACCCATAGAGAGCCACGGTGCTTGTTCTCAGACTGGGGACACTTACTAGATCCCAGGAACCCTGCAGCCACTGAAGACTGTGGTGTCCTGATCTGGGACACTCGTGGGAACACATGCAGCCCTGACCTGCAGCTGATTGCAGGCTACAGTGTCTTTCAGAAATATGGTTCTCATTCATATGTCCAAATAATCTGTGCTGTTCTTAGTAGAGTCTCAGCACTCCTTTGGATAGATATCATTTTGCCAGGAGCTGGACCAGCTACAGGGTTTCAGCTTCTGTGTCCTGTCCCTTTGCTACCAAGCACGGCTAGGACTCTGCCTTCAGCAGGATGGCTTTTGAGTTATGCAGCTATCAATAAGCAGAAAAAGGAGGTTTTAAAGTCAGTTTGGATCTACATAAAAACCCTGCCAGCTGCAGTTCAGATGGTCAGGGCCAGAGCAGACATGGGTTCCTGGGCTTATCTCAGTGTGCAGAAATAAACTGGTTTGGGACTTTCCTAGCTACCAGATTGGTCTACCCCAGGTTTCTCCCCGCCCAAGTTTCTGTGTTTCTGACTCAGCCCTCCTTTTGCCCTGAGCAATGTCCCTGCTGGGTTTCCCTCCAGCCTGCCCTGCTTTTCAGGGCACATGCTGGACCCATGCCTCCAGGCACCTGTTCTGAGTCCGTCCCTGCACACAGCAGCTACTGCTTGCAGCCATTTCGCAGTTCAAATCCTGCCATCACCCCCATAACTAAACACAGCCTCTCAATTAACTCCCATCTCCCTTTCCAGACGGGAGCAAGCTGGCAGATTGGCAAGAACTGAAAGGGTAGAGTCTGTGGGAAAGCCTGGGATTCCCACACCTCAGACAATTAGCTTCTCCATATAACATTTCCCAGGGCAGCTTAGCTTTGCTAGTGCAGCCTCTTTTCCAGAATCCCTTTAATTTCATACCAGTGCACAAAACAGAAAAGCCAGTCTGACCATTAGTCCCTGCAAAGCAGGGAGCCAGATATATCTCTGCTTGGGATCACCAGGCAGCTTGTAGCACTGTGCTCCTGTTTGCAGAGGAAGGATGACAAGGACCTTTTACCCTAGGCTGCAAAACACCCACAGCAGGTGCAGAGAGGTGAGACATAACTCCGAACGGACAGGTGAAGACAGGAGGTGAGCCAGCTTGCCTCTACCTTAACACCTAGAAGTCTCTCACATCCAGGATTTCCTAAAAGCCAGGAGGCTGCAGTAGAGATGCCCAAGGATGAAGGCAACTGCATCATTTGCCTTAGGTGTAATTCCTCCAAGGCCAGCTGCCCACTAATGACCACAAATCAGTGCTACAGATACTTGTTTTCTCTTTTCCCCCACATATGTCTTTATGAAAGCCTTGCGATCCATCTTTAGACAGTATAAAGCCAGGTTTTCTTCTTTCTGGTTCCTGCTTCTTGATTTCAACAAAAATCTACTCGCAAGGGGAAAACAAATAAATCAAACAAAACCAAAAAAACTTTGTGGATATCCTGGAGTCCAAGGTACCCTTCCATACAGGGTCATGGACATATCCAACATTAGGGTAAAATTGCAGAATGAAAGCAAGCGGTCATTGAAGAGGAAGATGGAAAGATACTGTACCAAGTACATTACATGCTATCAGCACATAGTGCTGGGCTGCAGCATCCCTTACTATCCTGCTCTGATCTGCAGTGAGCCTGGGCCACANTATTAGGGCAAAATTGCAGAATGAAAGCAAGTAGTCATTAAAGACGAAGATGGGAAGCTACTGTGTCACATGCTATCAGCACATAGTGCTGGGCTGCAGCATCCCTTACTATCCCACTCTGATCTGCAGTGAGCCTGGGCCACAGCAGCAGTGTCCCCATCCCCGCTCTGTTTATAGCTGCGCCCCAAAAAGTCAGGCTGGGCCAGTTTGGCACCAGCCTCCCCACAGGAGCACAGGACCACCTGGGATAGGTGAATTCTTGCAGAGCCAGAAAACTTCAGCCCCACTAACAGAGCAAATGCATCTATATGGGACAATGGAATGCAACAAAGTGCAACACAAACAAGTATTTTCATGGTAATTTTACCCTAAATTATATGTGACTTCTTTTAGAAGTAACTATTACCCCCTGAAAATAACACTCACCTGTGGGAGCCTGGGGCCATCTCACACTGCACTGAAGAGGAGGGCAGTGGTAGTGTAAAACCAGAATGTTTTCCTTGTAATCACCTAGTGAGAGAGAGAAAAAAAAAATAATGCATAACTACTATTTTCTCTTTGTTTCCTTGGGAACCAACACCCCATCCAAGATGAAAACAACGAGTGACCCAACTAGACAAATTCTGATTTCTCTTCCCCCTGGGGAAGCCTCTGAGGAGCCTCCACTGAAGTCAATAAAGCTTATCTGGGTTTACACAGACATAAGAGGGAGGAATGCAGGCCATAGGCTTCACAAGAAACGCACAGGTACCTGTCGTGGTAGCTCCAGATTTCTGGCCACCAGCCAGTAGGTTAGATGGCCAAAATTATCACTTAGCTTTCTGTATGCTTAAGATGTGCCTCCTTATTTCTTTATAGTGAAAAGCACTGTCCGACGCATAGAGAAGAGAGCGGGTATAATGCCAATCATTAGAGTAGCAATTACTTATCTCACAGGAGTTCTGAGAGGCTTAATTAGTTAATATTTGTAAACCACGATGAGCTCCGGAGATGAAGGATGCAAAACATCCAAGGCTAGAGATTGCTCACAACAAAGCCCAAAGCATCCGTGCTTTGCTGGCTGAGCTCCCTTCTACTGGCTGGGCCAGTTTGAAACCCTCTCCTTGCTGGTGGCACTGTGGATGGTGAAGCTGAAAGGCACCTAAGGGAGCACTCCCTGCTGCATGTTAGCTCTCTAAAACCCAGCATGAATATGACACTAATGATATCTTTCAGAAATGTAATTAGCCTTCATTCATGGCAAGCTACATTAGGGAGAATTCAGAGGCTCGGAGAAGTGGGCTTCAGCGGGTGAGAACTAAGGCTCGTGCTCCGAAAGCTGCATTAGGGAAGGGGAAAAAAATAGAAAAGAAAATGTTCTAATATTACTTAATTACCCCAAGACATCCTCAGATGTAATCGAGCCTGGAAGGCTAAATGAAGGCTGTGCATGTGAGACTGGCAGAGGCTGATGCATTTATAATGAGACCACTTTGCACAGCAAACTAAGTCTCCGTGGAGGGAGAGGGGCCAAAGAGGAAGGACAAGACTGGGACTGGGAAGTTATCAAAAAGTGCCTGAAGATCTGCTGATGTCCAGTGACTCTTTTTTCCTCTTAATAGGTATTACAGCTGCAAATATGCTTCTGGTGTAGGTGAAGCTGGTGAAGGGGCTGGAGAACAGGCCTTTTGAGGAATGGCTGAGAGAGCTGGGGGTGTTTATCCTGGAGAACAGGAGGCTGAGGGGAGACCTCATTGCTCTCTACTGCTACCTGAGGGGAGGTTGTGGAGAGGAGGGAGCTGGGCTCTTCTCCCATGTGACAGGGGACAGGACAAGAGGAAATGGCCTCAAGCTCCGCCAGGGGAGATTTAAACCAGACATAAGGAAAAATTTTTCACAGAAAGGGTGATTGGGCACTGCCAGAGGCTGCCCAGGGAGGAGGTTGATTCACCTTCCCTGGAGGTGTTTAAGGTACGGGTGGACGAGGTGCTGAGGGACATGGTTTAGTGTTTGATAGGAATGGTTGGACTCAATGATCTGGTGGGTCTCTTCCAACCTGGTTATTCTATGATTCTATGATTCATGAAAAGCCTCTTCCTCTCTGTTCAGAGCTGCAGGCCAGGCGGAATGGGGGGAGGATGGGAGACGAAGGGTGTAGGTGCAAATACAGCTCTGCCCAGCAAGCCACAGAACTACATCGCCCACGGTTTGGAGACCAAAACCCAATAAACCCAGCTCTAGACAGGGTGCTGGGGTGGGAAAGCAAGCACAAGCTATCCTTGGGGCATGGCTGTCTTTCAAGGTGAGAGTGGAAACCTTCCCTGTGGTGCCCAGTGCTGAGCCCCATTGCTCCCATTAACATTAATGGAAGCTCCAGTACTAAGAATCAGCCTGTTTATCCCCAACAGCGGAGGCTAAATGCATGCTCACAAGCCCATTTCAGCCCTGATTTACATACTGTACAGAAGAAGACATTAAAATCCGAACGGTTTATGGTAATTAACATTCATTTAAATATTATACTGGTAACTATCACTTCCAATTCTACTCAGCCTTGAAGGGGCTCTGTGTGCAATTATATACATACAGGGAGATTTTAAAGGGATGCTCTATCGTCTCTCCTGATTGTTGCTTTCCTGGAAAAAAGAATGTTTAATGTTCATTAATCGTTTTACTTCGAGAAATTGCTGTGAAAAGTCACCACAGGAGAGGATAATTTTTTAAAAAAATTTTTCTAAGGAAAGTAATAATGGAAGGCCCTGCCTGCGGCACGGATGTATTAGCTGAGTACAGCTCTGCTTAGGCTGTTTAAGCACTGCAATGGGTGACAAATAGCTATTAACACTGAGGAATGAAGACTATGGAGATCAAACAACCTTCAGGTGGGAACAAAATGCATTATTTATCACCAATTAATCTTTTTTTTCTCCTTGTTCGCTAGGGAATCCAAGCAGTAGGACTGGGGCGGGAGGCAGCGTTGCATCGAGGAAGACTGAGGGGACCAATGAAGAACCTTTGGTGAACCTTGCCCTGATCCAACCTTTTGTGATATCCAATATCAACTGGAAGGAAATAGGTTGCACACCTCTTGGTGGTACAAAATAAAAGTGTGAGGGGCTGCCAAGTGTCCCAATCCTGTTTTCAAGGCTCATATTGCCACTCCAGCAAGGCCTGGCAGGCGTGGCCCTGCATTACAGTCAAAGCTGGACCTACAGCATCTTCAGAGGATGATGAAGAAGAGAAGATGCCCATTGCCACATGTCTCAGGCAGCAGTCCAAGCACCAGGGGCTCTGCTTCTTTCCGTCTCCTAGGGAGTTTTCCCCTAGGAAGATGAAGGATGCAGAAAATCATCCAACTGTTAGCAGCTACAGCAGCTACCCTGCAGTGAATCTTACAGCATGGGTAATGCAAAGGTAGAGGTGAAGTTTTGCCCCTTTGCCTTTTTGGGGTGCAGCTGAGCTCTGCACAGTGCGTACACCGAGCCCAAGGCCTTTCACATTATTTACTGTGAGACCAGACACAGAACGGAGAAGCGTGGATGGCAGAGTGTGAATGGCAGCAAAGGAGGAGCAGGGGCTTAGCAAAAATTAAAAGTATGTATCTTGGCCAAACAAAACCACCAACAAAACACTCACGTACAGAGGGCAGAAGATCCATGTTCACATGGTGTTTGAAAAAACTATCCAGGAAATTTGACAGATCAAAACCATCACTCTTTACCCACCAATCCATGGGAAAGCATAGGAATTGGCAGCTGAGCCCAGGAGCTGTTTCAATACCATTATTATGAGGTTTCAATACCATTAATGAGGTTTCCTGCCTACACCATCCCAGGTGTGGCTCCTCATTACAAAAGACTAGTAGCCATAAGAATTGCCCCAATCCNTTCACAGAAAGGGTGATTGGGCACTGCCAGAGGCTGCCCAGGGAGGAGGTTGATTCACCTTCCCTGGAGGTGTTTAAGGTACGGGTGGACGAGGTGTGGAGGGACATGGTTTAGTGTTTGATAGGAATGGTTGGACTCGATGATCCGGTGGGTCTCTTCCAACCTGGTTATTCTATGATTCTATGATTCATGAAAAGCCTCTTCCTCTCTGTTCAGAACTGCAGGCCAGGTGGAATGGAGGGAGGATGGGAGACGAAGGGTGTAGGTGCAAATACAGCTCTGCCCAGCAAGCCACAGAACTACATCGCCCACGGTTTGGAGACCAAAACCCAATAAACCCAGCTCTAGACAGGGTGCTGGGGTGGGAAAGCAAGCACAAGCTATCCTTGGGGCATGGCTGTCTTTCAAGGTGAGAGTGGAAACCTTCCCTGTGGTGCCCAGTGCTGAGCCCCATTGCTCCCATTAACATTAATGGAAGCTCCAGTACTAAGAATCAGCCTGTTTATCCCCAACAGCGGAGGCTAAATGCATGCTCACAAGCCCATTTCAGCCCTGATTTACATACTGTACAGAAGAAGACATTAAAATCCGAACGGTTTATGGTAATTAACATTCATTTAAATATTATACTGGTAACTATCACTTCCAATTCTACTCAGCCTTGAAGGGGCTCTGTGTGCAATTATATACATACAGGGAGATTTTAAAGGGATGCTCTATCGTCTCTCCTGATTGTTGCTTTCCTGGAAAAAAGAATGTTTAATGTTCATTAATCGTTTTACTTCGAGAAATTGCTGTGAAAAGTCACCACAGGAGAGGATAATTTTTTAAAAAAATTTTTCTAAGGAAAGTAATAATGGAAGGCCCTGCCTGCGGCACGGATGTATTAGCTGAGTACAGCTCTGCTTAGGCTGTTTAAGCACTGCAATGGGTGACAAATAGCTATTAACACTGAGGAATGAAGACTATGGAGATCAAACAACCTTCAGGTGGGAACAAAATGCATTATTTATCACCAATTAATCTTTTTTTTCTCCTTGTTCGCTAGGGAATCCAAGCAGTAGGACTGGGGCGGGAGGCAGCGTTGCATCAAGGAAGACTGAGGGGACCAATGAAGAACCTTTGGTGAACCTTGCCCTGATCCAATCTTTTGTGATATCCAATATCAGCTGGAAGAAAATAGGTTGCACACCTCTTGGTGGTACAAAATAAAAGTGTGAGGGGCTGCCAAGTGTCCCAATCCTGTTTTCAAGGCTCATATTGCCACTCCAGCAAGGCCTGGCAGGCGTGGCCCTGCATTACAGTCAAAGCTGGACCTACAGCATCTTCAGAGGATGAGGAAGAAGAGAAGATGCCCATTGCCACATGTCTCAGGCAGCAGTCCAAGCACCAGGGGCTCTGCTTCTTTCCGTCTCCTAGGGAGTTTTCCCCTAGGAAGACGAAGGATGCAGAAATCTTACAGCATGGGTAATGCAAAGGTAGAGGTGAAGTTTTGCCCCTTTGCCTTTTTGGGGTGCAGCTGAGCTCTGCACAGTGCGTACACCGAGCCCAAGGCCTTTCACATTATTTACTGTGAGACCAGACACAGAACGGAGAAGCGTGGATGGCAGAGTGTGAATGGCAGCAAAGGAGGAGCAGGGGCTTAGCAAAAATTAAAAGTATGTATCTTGGCCAAACAAAACCACCAACAAAACACTCACGTACAGAGGGCAGAAGATCCATGTTCACATGGTGTTTGAAAAAACTATCCAAGAAATTTGACAGATCAAAACCATCACTCTTTACCCACCAATCCATGGGAAAGCATAGGAATTGGCAACTGAGCCCAGGAGCTGTTTCAATACCATTATTATGAGGTTTCAATACCATTAATGAGGTTTCCTGCCTACACCATTCCAGGTGTGACTCCTCATTACAAAAGACTAGTAGCCATAAGAATTGCCCCAATCCACTCGGGCTTGGACCTGTCCCTGGCACTACAACTCCCATGAGAATTATGCAGGATTTTTCTTGCAGGGGACCACTAAGTGACGCTGAGAGACATAAGAAAGAGTCTGTGCCCATTCCAATCCCTTGACAAGGTCTTGCAAGATCCATGTTTGCATTAAAAAGAAATTAAAAGGTTTTCCACTCCACTAGCTTGCCCAAAGCCTGCATACTAAATAGCAATGCTACCTTATGAGGTTGAATAAAATCTTCATTAAAAAAGCGAGCAGTCATTGAATACATCATGAACAATGACATTGGGGAGGCATTGTTCTTCTTTTGCCTGATGGACCATGCTGAAACACCTGTTTCTTATCGTGAAACAGTTAATAACTGTCACCGCCGAAATCAGTGCTGAAAATTTGTCATTAAGTCAAGTTATTCCAACCACCACCAAACCGAGAAAAGAGAAAAACAGCAAGAAGGCAAAAGTAGATCTGAGATAAACCCAGACGAATGTCAAAAACATACTTGTCTATGTGTCCACTGAAAAAACACTTGCCACAAGGGAGGGGAGAAAACACTAGTGAACAAACCTCGTCTACATATTAGATGGCACCTGCCTCACAGATGTCTTCTAGCTGACATGAAAGACACAGCTGGATAACTATGGGCAATTGTAACTGATTAACTACAGACATTGACCCTTTCAATTAATTCATCAGGGATTTGTTTCATTCAAATCATCTCCTAAAGCTACAGCTTCCCCACAGAGCGAACAGAAAACCAATTTCTGGTCCTGACTTTCTCTTACACCAGCTGTAAAGGGGTAAAAGGGCTGGCTACTCAGGGGTATTGAAGGTAATCCCGACTCAGATAGGAATTATAGAAAGGATGGCTTGTACTTATGAGGATAGACATTTGCAGAACGCAATCCTTTAGGGTATGTAGGGTCTTTATCTTCTCAAAGAAGCCTAGAGTGATGCATAAATTCAATCCCCTAGTTCTGCGCATTCAGACGTGGAAAGGAATATGAGTTCTGCAGTGCAGGACTGCCTCCTGTAACAAAACCTCTTGCTGACACTCATCATTCCACTCGCTGGCTCTATCAGCCTGATTTCCTCCCAATAACTGTTGAAAGCCTTAGATCACTTTTCTGTAGCAAAATTAGTTATTTCTCCCAAAACTCATAACCAGTCTCGGTGTTTCTTCTTTCCCCTCAAGACCCTGGTCTGGCCTTGTTTCGGTCCCATTTTGGGCCATTTCTGTCCACTGAAACCCAGTTGCCACTTCAGAAACTAAACACACTCATCTAGCTTTTGGTGTCTTCACTGGCAAAGTAGGCTTAGATATGAAGGCTGCTTATCCATGGGAATCTACTACCCTAATTATCTGCCTTTTTTACCATTACCGAGGACCAACCCTCTTGTGGCACTGATGGAGTACTCCACTTTGTATAAAGAAGCATCAATTAACTCCAGGTGCAGCTTCATTCCCTATTTTTTTTGCACAAAGCTCCCCTGTCCATTTAGTGGAGCCCTGGGTTTTGAGGTGGGCAACGCAGGAGTTCACACTGGCCCCATTTGCAAAGAGTCACAAGAGCTCGCTGAAGTGTTTTGAGCACAGTGCTGTCCAGAAAAGTCAATTACATTGATATTTTTTCTGTCAGAAAGAAAAATTAAGTGGAAAATTCCTGGCTAGAGCGACTCTTTGCCCTCAACCTGAGAATCCACATGGTGCCAGACTGAACACTTGACCCTCCTTGTGCTGCAGAGAGGCCAGATTGAGTTTCCTTATTTCTGCTTTCTTGAAATGTCCGAATTTATTTTCCCCCACTGCCCCTTGATTCACATCTATATTGCCTGGAAGAATTTTAAAAGGATCTACACTTCTCCAGCAATATAAGTGCATCAACAATAAGGCGCACCTGAGATGACCTCGAAACAATCCAAAATGAATCTCTGCAAGCCAAGCTGCTGCAGAGGGGAAGCATTTCTTGTGCGGCTGGGGCTTTGGAAAGTGGGATATGGATGATATATTTTATTTTCTTCTGCAAACTCCCCGACAGCCTGACAAAGGATGGTTCAAAGGAGCAAAACAAAACTAACCTGCATGACAGAGTAGTTAGCTTAATCCCCCAAAGGCAAATCCTGCTAGCATGTAATGTAAGACTAGGAGTGATAATTGTAACCAGTTTTCAACCTTTACTGTCGTGGAAATAATCACTTCAGTGGCACTGCCTTGCTTCCCAGAGACTTCTTTCTCTGCAGATTATTTTAAACTAATCTAACAAGGAGGAGCAGGAGAGGAGGAGGATATACGCTTAAAGAAGAGAGAATATTTAAGACTGAGGCGGGAGGATGTGATTTAGAAAACAACAGGTTGCTCAGACTGGTCTGAGCAGCATCTCTGCTTGTGAAACAGCTCAAAGGGGAAAAAAAATAAGAAAATGGGTAAAACGCAGACTGGATTTCATGCAGATGGGTTTTGCCAGGCAAGCCTGGTAAATATATTTTTCTGGGAGATAACCGCCTTTTTTCAGACGAAAGCCAATCCTTGTCTTTTGTGTGAGAGCTTGACCATCTGGACTTTGGAAAAACATTTGATATTGTGCCACATAGGCAAGTGATTTGTTAAACTGTAGGAGGAGAACATTACAATAAGAATTATGAAGCAAAGAAAAACTTTGCCTACAAAAAAAAAAAATTACAATAGAGATTACCAAAAAAGGAGGCAGTCTGGAGGGGGGTTGCTGAGCAGACTGTTCAGTCACCGCTGACATTCAAAACTTCCTTAATGTTCAGGGTCCAACACTCATCAAACTGACTGCCTAGGAGGCAAAACAACCCAAAACAAAGAGTTTTGGCATCATTTGGAAGGAAAAGATGACTTTGAGAACCAGACCAATGGATGCGGGATGACATTTGACAGTACAAAAATCCAAGGCCAGATTTAAAAGATCAGCGGCAAGGATGAAAACTCAGAGGAGATGACAAGCCAGAAGATCCACCCATGTGGTGTAGCTGCCCTATGACAGATTGGGGGCCACTGACCCAACATGATTATATAAAGGCATTTAAAACTCTAAGTATCTCCAGGAGAGAGAGGAAAAAAAACCTATTAACTGCTAATGAAGAACATCTCCATGAGATCATATCCTGAGTACTATGGTGAGGTTGGAGAGAGAAGATAGAAACCACTCATCAGCACATTTATGTTGGTTAATTACTATTTACTATCATATGACCCAGGGCCTGAGACAGCCTCCTTGGGAACGGCAGGAGCAAAAACCCACTTGCCACTGAGAGAGCTCTCAATAAATTCTATTAAAAAAGAGGTCTGGTGAGTGATTCCTTGTAAGAATGAGCAACTGAAGACAGCGAGCCAAGAGATCCTTCCAGCCCCATGTTCCTCTTAAACCAGTAATTACCAGGAGGACAACGATCCTCCTCAGCTGACCCCGTGCCCATCATCATCTACATGCTCACCAGATCCCTGCAACATGACATGGGGATGCAAACAGGCACTAGCACAATCAAGCTTGTAATTAGTTCCTCGTGGCTTATGTGGTTGGTGGGCACCTCACTGCCCACTTCACCAGAAATGACTGAGTCCCCGTGCAGCTTGAAGAGGTTCTTCTCATCCCATGGCAGAGCTAATAGAGCCCAAATTGTGTTCCACATACATCATTTAAGGGTTTTTGGGCTTTGGGGTTTACAGATATGTGGAAATACCCTCCTAGTTTTTTTCCCAGGTCCAAAAGAGATTACTTTAAGGCTCCTTCATCTGGGAAGTGCTGGTCCTTATTGCAGTTAAGCCAACAAAATACAGTCCGGTTTGAAGTACCTCTCACTCTAGGAAGACTTTACAGGAATACAGGTATCAATAGCTATCTCCACAAACAAAACATTGAGAAACAGACACAATTTGTGATTCTGTGATTCTGTGAATTTGATTCTGGGATTCTATGGTTCTGTGATTAATATAAGTCAGTCTTACGTCCTGCCAGCACGGGAAGCCATGTAACACAGCATTTCTAAACCCACGTCTTCCAAGACCTCTCCAAACGTAACGGTTATCTTCAGAGAAACCCGAAACCACAGTTTCTCCTTCCACAGGCAGCCATACGTACAAAGTCTCGGGAAAACAGTAAAGGATGAAGCAAAGGGATTTCATCAGAAATTAAATTGAATTTACTCTAGTGAATTTTCATGACAAGATACTTTGGGCAAACATTATTAAGCCTCCCTTGGTAATGTAATTACAAGTTCTGCCCCTTTTATCTAAAGTTTGCACACATAAAAAAAAATCCATCTCTGTATTAAGTAGCAATAAGGGTCTTTCCTTCTTCTTTTCCTTCTTAATAAAGAGGTTATTTTTAAAGCCTTCTTTAAGCAGGTGAACATCTCACTGGGAAGCCTGGTCTCACTCTGAGTACATTTGGATCTCTCCTGAAAAATCAGGAGCCATGCTCATACATCAAAGTATGTGACAATAAACCTCAGGGAGAAGACAGCAGGAAAAGCCTCTATAAGGAAAACTACTCACTTTTACTCAGTGGGCTTATGGGCCAAACCCACTCACCGTGAGTAAGGATGGTCAAAAACGGAGGCAAAATGGTTTTCAGTCAGAGAATGTCAACTTGCCGACAGATGGGGCATAAAAGGTCATTTCAAGTGGCAAATTTATTTATCCAGGCCAGAGATTTTTCAGCACCATCATGGAATTGTCAGCAGTTAAATAAATAAAAACAACAACAACAACA
>WAAB01015916.1:0-39971 GCA_013389865.1 Piaya cayana
AAAAAGGATGACTGGATGACTAGAAGTATCCTACAGAAGTGCAGGCTGGCTTCCACTGATAGAGAGCTAAAGACTTGGAGCCTCCTCAGTCTGGAATACCAACAGGCACAGGGACTTGAGGACATAAGCAGTGTGGAGCAACTGGGGTTTTATCCCTGGTATTGGATACTGCGGGAGCCACGAGTGCAGACACCACTCTGAAGCAAGATGAATTCACAGAGTTTTGGTCCCTTATGCAACTGCTAGGGTGCAGCTCTGGCTCAGGGAAATCCCATGTCCATGACTCTAGAGGCTAAATGAGATTCTTCTGTGCTTTCCCCTTTTCTGTACTCTAGGACAGGCTTCTGCTGATGGCCACTTTTACAGGCAGGATGTCCTTCAGGCAGACCCCTTGGTCTGACGGCCCCTGAATCTTCTTCCTTTATGCATACTTGTGTTGAGCATATCTAGACAGGGGGAGTTGTCAAGAGTTATAGAGGTAACCTAATAAATTCTAAACAAACTAAATAGAAATCTTGCTTGTGTCATCTTAACCTAAATGTATCTGCTGAATATAATCCTGTTTCCTCAAGGATTCATCACACATCTAACAGATTCATAGTTATTTATTGGTCATGATTTATTCATGATCTAAGAAGTGGTTGATACAGCCATTGTTTGCTAAAGCATTACAGAAGCCTCACTTTGATGGCTTCTTTCTGGCCAAAATTCAAATTAGAATAGAATATAAATTATTATATTCTGCCTCCTAGACTTTCTATTATGACTTTTTTATTTTCCTTTTCACAGTCTAGATGGGTGTCAAGCCTGTGGCAGTGTGTGAGTGAAGGTATAACAGTGCAGTCTACAATGACTTTTCTGCACTATTTTCCCTAAAATGATTATGCTATTACATTACCTTATTCTAAAGTTCATGGAGACCCTTTTCTACTCTGATCAATGATCATTATCATCTTTATCAAGACCTGAAGAAGCATGAGATACCATGAAGCTATAAGAATGTGGGAGTCTTTCACTTCAGCTCTTAGAGTAGAATCTACCCTGATTCATAAGGATGAAAAAGTCATGTTTGTGGGTTGATACTCACCAGTATTTTACTCCATAGGTAATCTGTCTGCCTCTGGCAGTGCATAGGGTTAGTCAAATCTGGTCTCTTCGAGTGAAATCTTGCTAATTGCACATATGGTGTCCCTTTGAAGGCAACTGAGTTACACTTAGGTGATCATCTCTGCCTGGTAGATTGCCTGTTGGTGCATAAAATTCTTGTCTACGTATTTAACCAGTTTGTTGTTGCTGTTGGGTTTTGTTTGAAATTTGTTTTCTTACTTGAAATAATGTCATAGCTGCCCATAAAATTGCCACTTTTTGTGTCTGAAAGGTACATTGTTATTTGTTTTCTCCTAATGCATCAGGGTAGCATTTTTAATACTGCAAGTTTCAATAAAACCTATAAATATAGCATCAAATAAAACAGCTCTGCTTATTTCATTTTTTTATTAATGGTGCTAGTTTATCACTGTTGATATGACAGGGGTGCTCTTTGCTCTTTTATACAAAAATACACAAAGAAAAAGAAGACATTGAAGACGTTAAACAAAACTGTCTTCCATGTGTAGACTCAGCAAGGGGCTGTGGCGTGCCCACATCCTGTCACCCCCCTGCCCCACACTCTTTGTCTGCAGGGAAAGGCAGCCTAAAATCAACCCCAGCTGAGAACAAACTTCTTCCCAGTAAAAACACACTCTATGTACCCTCCTATTTACCTCCACTGGGTAACTTCAGGAACAGAAGTCTGTTCATTGCTGCTTCGGAGTGTGATGCTGCTCAGCAGAGTGTCAGCTCATTTCCAGCTACAACTTTGGTGGAAAAACTTCAAAAAAACAGAAGCGTGGCTCAGGAGACGACTGGCCTTCTTCAGAAAGTGCTGTTGTTACTTCAGAAAGTGCTGTTGTTACTCTCTGGTTACTCACCTTTCTCAGGAGTAGCTCAAGTACATCCTCCCTGCTAGTAAAGAAAGAAATTTTAAAAACCCAACCTATATAATCCAGTACTGGAGCCTGCAAACTATCTATCTCCAGTGAGGGGTATTGGATTGGATTGTAGCAGCAAAGCAAGCAGCAAAGGGGTCATTCCAGTGAGACTGGGTACTGAAAAGCGTACAACGTCCTCAACACATGCTCCTGAATTGACTGCAGGCACCTAGTTTAGAGAAAGATTGCTCGTGACTTTTGGGATAATGTGCTATGTAAAAACTGTGCCATGTTTAAAGTGATGACTGAGTGGAACATATTACACAGGGATAGGGTAAGCCCAGCTCGTCATCTGACACATGGGTTTCTGCAGTACTTGTAAGAGTGGACTGAGGCCAGCAGTGGTTTCTCACTTTAACCGTCTTGCTTTAAGTGTACAAAGTACCTGCAAGTTCAGCCACCACAGCTTTTAGAAACCATCTTTCACACCTTCCCACCACTGTACCCACTTGTTACCAGATACCTCAGCACCCTTTTCCCACTCAAGGCCCAAGCATTAAGCAGAAAAGCTGTTGAGTGCATGTGGTGGTAACTTACTCATAGGAAAATACCAGCTAGCCCAGGAAACACGTTAAAAAAGGAAAGGTGATGGGAGAGGCAGAAATCTACTATGTCACTCCACCTTTTCTCATCACAGGAGAAATAAAATGCTTCAGAGAAGATTGTGTGCCTCCAGAAGTATCTCTGCAAAGGAAAGGCTGTTTCGGGAAATATTGCACATGGGGGACAAGTGCAGCCAGGAAGCCCTGGGAAAGGCAGATGCAAATGCCATGGGAGCTGGGGTGAGGAAGGCTGGAGAGGGCCAGCACGGAGTCTTGTCACGGGAAGGACATCATGTGTGCATCCCTCTCCCCAGAAATCCAGAGAGAGGAGTCCACCAGAAAAGCCCTCAGGGCTTTGCTACCCTCCTCATAGCCCCAGCTACAACAAAAGGTTTGCTAGTCATGCAATGACTCACCCCTACACGCACTTCGTGCCAGTGGGGGGCACGGGAAGCCTGTGCTGACCGAACCAGAAACATGTGTGTGTCCTGGCAGAAAGCAGTGGGCTGAGGTAGTGTTGAAGCCGACAGTCCCATGAGAGCAGCCAGATCATTTTCTGTGCCAGGCAGGCGGCCCACAGCGCTGCTTTCGTGACACTTACCACAGCATGAGGCAGCACTGTCAGCAAAACTTAACACCCTGGGACGCGGGGCAGGAACAGCCTCTAGAGGCCACCAGCACATCCCACCACCATGGCCATGCCCGGCCCCAGGCTTCTGTCACAGCCCAGTAAGGGTGGGAGTGGGGTTTAAGAGACCAGGTTGTGCAGACATTGGAATAAATGTGACCTCCCCCTTTTTAGCACCAAGGGTGGCATCAGTGCATGCAGGCATGAGCCCGAGGTCCCAGAGTTTGTGTCCAGTCAGTAAAAACACCAAAGAGTACCAGGAAGCCACCAGCCCCACTGGCTTTCAGGTGTGTATCTTCAAATTTGTTATCCAGAGTGTTTCTGGAAATCAAAATCTGAACTTGGACTGAAGTCGAGATGTTGTTGCTCTGCTTTCCGTGCTTTTGGAAGTGAACATTTCATTCTTTTTATTCAGTGAGCTGCTAAATGACACAAACTTTAATCTACTCAGCAAACAAATGAACACACAAACAAAAACCAAAGAACAAAATCCCAAAACATTTCTTTAACTGTGCTTTATGAATTGTAAACAGTAGTAAAAAAAAGACAAAACAGAGAAAGGACAGTGGTCAGTTCAGCACCTTTGGGGTGTGTGTGCTCTTTGTGGGGCCATAATCACTGCACAGCTCTTCTTGCAAGGTGACATCTGCCAGGGTAATTAGGACAGACCCGTACTTGGCACCAGGCAGCCCTGCCTCACCAAGGGTTTGCTCCAGATAATGAACACATCCAGGCTGTTAAGAGACATGCTTTCCTACCAAGCCATCAAGAATTAATGGGGAAGAAATTAGTGTTTCCTAGCTAACACTAGAGAAAAAAATTGTATTTTCCCATTTCATCAGTCATGGACTCTCTGCTGACTGTAGGGATACCAAGGCAATGCTAAAATTGGCACTGAAAAAAGCCACCAGGAGTCTTTCAAACCAGTGGTGGAAGAGAAGGCACCTACTTCTGTGTTCCCAGACTGCATTTATATCAAAAGTGACCTTTTATGGGGTTAGTTGGGAATTTTCTCTTGGAATGATTTCTCTCTAAATATGCAGATTTGTTTTATAAACTGTCAGAGAAATTAAAATGGAAACTCCAGCTGCTCCACTGCATGCCCGAGGATCTGTTTCTGAGCTGGCATGGATGACCTCTCCCAAGCTCTCTTCCCCATGACAACACGGCATCCCCAGTTTTTTGGGGGGTGAGAGGGAGCGCAGGAGGATATGCAAACAGCTCAGTGCCTCTGGGAAGGGTAACCCCACTGTTTGGTTGCCCACGTGGATTGTGGCTGCCAGCCAGCTCCATTGACCTTGCAATGAGTTTGGGAAGCAAGTCCAGGGCTGCCAGCGCCAGCCTGGTGATGTTTCAACAGTCGTGCAAACTGAGGAAGAGGCGGCTGCTTCTTTCTCTGCTTCTATCAATGTTGTTCCTGATGGCCAGCTCCCCAGATGCATGGTTTTGTGTACAGGAATTTCTTCTTTATGCTTTGGTTTTCACCCACTCCAGACAGTCTCATGGAAATGAGATTTTGAGCTTTCACCAGTTTTGAGTGTTTTGGTTTGCAATGTGCCTAGAAAACTGGGGAGGAAAATACACATAGCTATTTTTATCTCACCTCAGTTCACTTTTGCTGTGGATTTTGAGCAAATGCTAGGGTCATTCACTTCACTGCAAGATGTTGATGTGCCAGAACACCACAGAAAGTCTATCAGCACCTCTGAAAGCAGGAAGTAGCAGAAATTTCTGGAGCANAGTATATTCTTCATGTTAGTGAGAATGCTGTGGTCCTGAACAATCCTTATGGTAACGGCTGGTAGGAAGGATGGAAATAGGGAGGGTTTAGTATACTCACATTTTGGCTGCATAGGTCTCGTCCTTATTTTTCTCAGCATTTGTGACAAAGAGCTTTCAATCAGTGATTCTTGTAAATACCTGTTGAGAGGTTCTTGTCCCAGAAATGGCAGAGGAAGGAGAAGAAATGCCTCAATGAAAAGAAAACCTGGGAGATACTGACTGAGGGTGGTCAACTGACTCCAGGTGCTTATGGAAATGTAGAAAAATGCAGTGTTGCGTGTAGCCATTTTCCCAACAGTTCACACCCCTCTACCTAGTCAGTAGCTCAGTAGGCTGGTTGCTAGAGCCCATCTGGGACAGACAGCACTGACGTACTTCAGATTCAACACTCCTTTCCACATTCCTTGGCACTGATCAGTCTATTTTGAGAACTGCAGCACCTGAGAGAATGAGCAGGACAATAATATTCACCTGGCTTTGGAAAACTTGGGTTAAACTCAGTATTCAAGTGGTTCATATCCAAGCATGGACACATGCAGTTTATCACTAAATCCTTTGCTTATTCTTGATGGTGACAGATGGATCTCCATTTATGATAGCTTGAAATCCCCTCAGAGAGTCACTGTTATAGTTTTGTGCCATTTTCCTGAGTGGGATGTTTGCCTTGGGATCTATGTTCTTGGATGTTTTGGCTAATGTGAATTGTTCCTATTAAAAATAAGGTAAGGAAAAATATCCCCTGCTTTGCAATTACAAAATAAAAAAGTCAAGGTCTTTTTGATGAGTTCTGCTGTCTTGTAAGTTGCAATGGAGACATAAAATCCAGCCTGTGACAAAATCTCAACCTAGGGAAGTCAATGCATTTTTTAAAAATTATTTTTGTTTAGGTTTTTTTTATACAAAGGGAGGCATTGCATTAACAAAATCTCAATAAAACCATAAAGGTTTGTGGAGTCCAGCAATCAGAAGTTAGAAACGGCCAGGATTTACATTTTCTGTCAGCTTTGATTTTTAAATTTCTCTCCCTTATTCTCCCATCAGCATGTCAGACATTCTAATTATAGAATCACAGACTAATATTTTTCCCCTCACAGTGGAGTTAGCAATTATATAATCCCATAATTTATGAGTATTTCATACCCTATGAAATAGATAGATCAAAAGGATAGATCGAAAGATGAGACACAGATTACTCTGATTCTGAAAGTCCTGACTTTTTACTTCGAACCAATATACCTTTTTTCTTTTGTGAACCTGAAGCTAAATTACTTCTGCTATATATTCACCTGTTTTGCTCTGCTGCTTCCTGTAACTGTGGGTTATTTTTTAAACTGTTTAGCTTCTCTTATTTGATGCTAGAGTAGTTTCTAAATATTTCAGAGAAGTTGATCTGGAAGTGCTGCCAGTGGTGCTCCAGGGCTCCTGTTTGCCAGAAATCTTTCAGGATACCAGCTCTGAATACAATAATTGAATTATTCATCCTAAATTGAAGTAACATTCAGTTCCTCTTTTGGATATAAATAACAGTTAATTTACCTGAAAATTTCCCTTCAGTCATACAGCTCCTAAGAAATCAAGCTATTAATTGTCCATTTATCCTTTCATTCAGGAATTTCTCCCCAGAGCACAGAATTATGGTTTAGAAGCTTGTTTAGGTGCTTGGTCCTTCAATGGTGGCTGCAATATTAATAATGAAAAATATAGAGAAGTGGAAATAATAGTACAAAGAAAACCAAGCTCCTGACTAAGCTGAGGACATTGCATAAAGCAAGTCATGTTAGGAAAATTTCCCACCTATCTGGTAGCTAATTTCAAGAAATAAATTCCACAAATTCATTTATACCTGTGTGAGTAAAGCAGCACTTTTAGCAAGGAGGAATCACCCTCAGTCCGTGTGTGTTGTTTCCATTCAGATGACAAGAGGATTACTGTTGGGTATCTTTGACGCACATCACCCAAACCTCAGGAATTGGCAACCCTTTTCCAACCACTACTTAACCCCAAGGTTCTCTCTTTGACGTTTCCTCAATGTCACCACCTTTCCTGCTGGGGTGGTGTGTCACACTGTCTTTTCTTCAGGTTCTGAAGGATTTCTCTTCCTCCCTTCTTTCCTGGGCAGCAATGTTTTTTCACCCATCCATTCAAGGCTTTACCTGCCTGCTTAGTTTTGAGAAGTGACTGCTGCCTCTGTTTAGTTTTGGAGATCAGGTGTATCACATAAAGTAGCTTTCCTTTGCAGTGACCTGGGAGATTTTGGCTACTTCACCAGGCTGTTACGGTGGCAATTGTACAACTAAATATGTTGCTGCAGCACATCACCTTCAAGGAGATTCTTTCTTCAAATACTACCTTTTCAATGAACCACTAAGTATTTTTCTGATCCTTTTAAGCTGTTCACAAGCCTATCTGACTCCTGTACACTCAGAAAAGTAATCTATGAAGTTGTCAAGTACATAAAAGAGTGAAATATCGGATAAGAATAATTCAATCAAGTATTTGCTGCTTTTCTTCCATCCTTCTAATAGTGAGAAAAAAATATCTCTGCTGTAGGAAAAGAAAAGCCTTAAAAGAATCCCAAGGGTTTGGGGGAGGNTAGCAATTATATAATCCCATAATTTATGAGTATTTCATACCCTATGAAATAGATAGATCAAAAGGATAGATCGAAAGATGAGACACAGATTACTCTGATTCTGAAAGTCCTGACTTTTTACTTCGAACCAATATACCTTTTTTCTTTTGTGAACCTGAAGCTAAATTACTTCTGCTATATATTCACCTGTTTTGCTCTGCTGCTTCCTGTAACTGTGGGTTATTTTTTAAACTGTTTAGCTTCTCTTATTTGATGCTAGAGTAGTTTCTAAATATTTCAGAGAAGTTGATCTGGAAGTGCTGCCAGTGGTGCTCCAGGGCTCCTGTTTGCCAGAAATCTTTCAGGATACCAGCTCTGAATACAATAATTGAATTATTCATCCTAAATTGAAGTAACATTCAGTCCCTCTTTTGGATATAAATAACAGTTAATTTACCTGAAAATTTCCCTTCAGTCATACAGCTCCTAAGAAATCAAGCTATTAATTGTCCATTTATCCTTTCATTCAGGAATTTCTCCCCAGAGCACAGAATTATGGTTTAGAAGCTTGTTTAGGTGCTTGGTCCTTCAATGGTGGCTGCAATATTAATAATGAAAAATATAGAGAAGTGGAAATAATAGTACAAAGAAAACCAAGCTCCTGACTAAGCTGAGGACATTGCATAAAGCAAGTCATGTTAGGAAAATTTCCCACCTATCTGGTAGCTAATTTCAAGAAATAAATTCCACAAATTCATTTATACCTGTGTGAGTAAAGCAGCACTTTTAGCAAGGAGGAATCACCCTCAGTCCGTGTGTGTTGTTTCCATTCAGATGACAAGAGGATTACTGTTGGGTATCTTTGACGCACATCACCCAAACCTCAGGAATTGGCAACCCTTTTCCAACCACTACTTAACCCCAAGGTTCTCTCTTTGACGTTTCCTCAATGTCACCACCTTTCCTGCTGGGGTGGTGTGTCACACTGTCTTTTCTTCAGGTTCTGAAGGATTTCTCTTCCTCCCTTCTTTCCTGGGCAGCAATGTTTTTTTTCCCATCCATTCAAGGCTTTACCTGCCTGCTTAGTTTTGAGAAGTGACTGCTGCCTCTGTTTAGTTTTGGAGATCAGGTGTATCACATAAAGTAGCTTTCCTTTGCAGTGACCTGGGAGATTTTGGCTACTTCACCAGGCTGTTACGGTGGCAATTGTACAACTAAATATGTTGCTGCAGCACATCACCTTCAAGGAGATTCTTTNAAGGGGAAAACAGGAAAGAAAAAACTAGACAACACTGAAAACCTACACAAGAGGGCAGTGCATATTAACAAATGAGAAAATATGTTTCACAGGAAGCTAATCCATTTCTTTAAAAAAATTTCCAAAAAGCTGTGCTGCCAGTGCTACAATAAAAAAAAAAGGAAAAAAAAAACCCCTAAACACGTGATAGTGACAAGTGTCTTGTGAAGCTGTTGTTCACTGGGACTGTAGGAATCTGCACCTGGTACTGCATGTTGTGATTTTGTAAGAGAAATGAGAATGCTCTAAGTGGCAGAGGTTATCCCCATTTTGCTCTTTCCCTAGCAGGCTGCAATGCCATCTGCCAAATAGTCATTTTGCTTATGTATCATGACACTAGCAGAATGACCACTCTCACATCAGATGTATTTTGTCTGGCAAGAAAGAAATTATATTCCCCTCTCAGAAAGAGGGATTTCAAGCATAAGCAAGGTGCCTATTTCTCAAGTGGCCAGGTTGTGTTTTGTTTCTGAAGGAAAATTGAATTTGATTTTACCTCTTAAAAATAACAAAATGCTAGCCATGGTGTGATATAATGTCAGAAGGTTGGAACTGCCACTGTTTGCAACTTTTTTCCAAAATAATCCTGCATTCACAGACATATACTATTAATCCTGAAAACAGAAAATTTGTCCGAGAGTTGGAAGTGTATGAATTCCCATCCCACCATGTGTTTCCAGGCACCACTGTCTGAAAGTCAAGATGCTCATGCCCAGAAATGTGAACAATGCCCTTAGCGTGATAAATGGTGAAAAAAAACCCCATCAGAGCAAGCAATGCTTATGATTCACACACATGACACACATTCAGTTCTTTTTCCAGCACAGAGCCTTAAACCCTTTTGTCTTGAATGTCCTTGAGGTTTTAAATCTACTTGTATAGTTTATGACTGTACTTCCAGATCTTTCGACTGAGAAAATTCTGATACCATCAGGCTGTCAAGAGCAGTCCATCCTAGCTGATGCTATCCCTCCTGGGAAAATCCCCATTGACCCCTAACCCTCATCCTGTCCCTGTGTCCTCTCAGCTTTCATCTGTTGCCCGCAGAGCTGCAAAGCCCTGCACTGGTGTGTATGTGTAACCCTGCAGCATGAATGCATTGTTGCTGCTGGAAGGGCACTGGGATTCTGCTCACTCTGTCTTAGAGGTTTGCCTGAGGAAGAAATGAATTGAACTCAATAAGTACTTTTTTCCTTCCTGTTTGAATGGTAAAAGTTCAGGTCACAAGATCAAGTATAGGTAAGAAAAAATCCACTGTGTTCTCCTTTCCTTTCATGGGAATTGTGCTAGGAGGATGAAGATTTAATTGCATGTTGAGCCCTTGCTAGCTTTTCTAACTATTTATATATTTAGGAAGGAAAAATCACATGCCTTTTCAACCTACTTTTTGTGGTTACACTATCAAGAGTAGCATAGGTCAGAAGACGTGCAAGCAATTATCCCGTATATTGCCTTACCTCATATGTTGTGTATTGTGTTGTTTGTGTATTCCTAGGTGTGACATTTAGTTAGCCTTTGGCCTTTCCATCTACCCTCAGAAGGGATGCGAAAGGAGGATGTACTGCGCAATTAAGGGGCATATTATCATAGAAGTGTAGAATCACCAGGTTGGAAAAGACACATTGGATCATCAAGTCCAACCATTCCTATCAAACACTAAACCATGCCGCTCAGTGCCTTGTCCACCCATCCCATAAATACCTCCAGGGAAAGTGACTCAACCACCTGTTCCAGTGCCCAATGACCCTTTTTGTGAAATTTTTTTCTTAATATTCAGCCTGAACCTCCCCTGGTGGAGCTTGAGGCCATTCTCTCTCATCCTGTCCCCTGTCACTTGGGAGAAGAGGCCAGCACCCTCCTCTCCACAACTTCCTTTTAGGTAGTTGTAGAGAGCAATAAGGTCTCCCCTCAGCCTCCTCTTATACTCACAAAATCCTTTAGGTTGAAAAAGATCTTTAAGATCAAGTCCAACTGTAACCCTAACACTGCCAAGTTCACCACTAAACCACTAGCCAGCAGGAGAAAAAGATAAAACACATCTTTTGCTGGTTGCTCTTGTGGGTCTGCCCCTTTTGAGCATGCAGCCACCCCCCCGAGAGTCATTGATCTTCCCTATAACGTGGAGTCAACACAAATGTTTGGAGACCCTCCCATGGAGACATAACCCCACCACCCCAACACTTGCTTTGAAGAGGAGCATTCTTTGGAGAAGAGACCAGGACAGTGAGCTTTCCACAGTCAAATTGCTGGAGACAAACAGAGGAAACACCCAAGTCTTTAAATCCTCCCTTGAAGATGGGAAGATTGGGCTTGGCATTATGTCTGCCAACATAAGCAGAGATGGTGTCATATAATTGCATTACAACAAAGCTTAAATTTGCACTTCAGTCTCTCTAAGCACTTCCTTAACTATGTGAATTTGCAATGTGCAGGATGAGCTAGATTTTCCTAGAGATAGAGGTTTTCTTCTTTGCTGCGCTGGCTTTCTTCATGATTTTAGATAATATGTTAAGCAAGCCCAGCGGTGCCTGTTCAGAATTTGCCACTCCAAGTGTGAGGGAACTCAAACAGTACTTCTGGGGACAGAAGAGTGGGTTTCAAGGAACTACAGAAAGCATAGCACTACTCTGTCAGTATCTGTTTGAGGGTCAGACAACTCCTGTACTGACACTTTACAGACAGTTACTTCTATTTCACCAGAAACAGCAAACTTCTGCTGTGATGAACTCAGTGCTTGGGGAAGGAGTTGCTGTGAAAAATTGCGTGATTTCTCACGCTCATGCAGGAGGCACCATCGCAGGGCGTGCTCCAGTGCTGAGTGCTGCTTCAAGCCACATCTGGGACCTGCTGTGCAGGACTTAATGAGATGGCCCACTTAAGCCCTTCCAATCTCATATTTTGGAACTTTTCTCTATTTGATTGAGAAATAGGAATGGTGTAGTATGATACTCGCAACAGGTACATCATTTCTTAATCTGTGTGCCATAGGACCACATGGCGCTGCCAGTTTCTAGCTAATGAGTAGTCTCGTCCTCTTTTGAGGCATGATCAACCAAGTAAGGTGCATGCTGCATTGCAGCCAGCTAAAATATCCTCATGGGTTCCACTAGGCTGAAAGATTTTTTACCGGCCTTTCTTTTAAAAGAGTGACACTCCTGACAATGTAATTTATGTCAAAATTGTATCTCAAAATATCTTCAGATATTTACAGATCAGTGGTCCTTCTCCAAGGAGGGTTAAAAACTAACCTATGGTTTTGAGAAGCAGACAAAGGAAAATACGTAGCAGGCAATACAGATTCAAGCTACCAAAATGTAAAGAATGAGGGTGGCTATAGAGAAGTATGGCAGACTCCAGCACAAAAAAAGGGGGATACCTATTAATGTGAATTCAAGCAAAGTAATTAATGGAAGTAGTAAAGTGGTTAGAAATGATAAATAAAAGGAAAATCTTAGTAAATATTTCTGTCATATTTCAGTTGGGAAGAGGTAGTGCACTTTACTACATGAGGATGATGAAACATTTTCCAGTCTGTAAATACCTAAGGAAGCAAAATGAAGTTGTCTGAAAAAATATCAACCGTTTTTGAGAAATTCTGTAATAATCTAGTTAATTACAATAGGGCATCGGTAATGTTAATATTATGTTAATACTGTCCATAAGGAATTCTTTTCTAATAGAGATGCCAAAGCAGGTCTATGCCCAAACTTCCATTCAGATAGATAGCCCAGATAACCATATATAAAGCTGGTTTTAATGATGGAGACCTATATAAGTCAAATGCATTTTAATAAAACCAGTGTAAAGCTCTACATCTAAACCAAGGGATTCGGACCTACAGAGAAATGACTGCATGTAGGCGAGTGATAACTATCACAGAGTGATGAATCAGCATAAGTTTCCAGTGTGCTAATACAGAGAGAGAATCAAATCACAGTCTTTAGATTCTCTAAATTAAAAATCAGCAAGAAAATTAAAGGAAGTGGTTTTATTTCTAGATGAGATATTGATAGGAATAAATATGATCCCCACAATTTTAGTATTGATAAATTGAATAGAACCATGACAGATTCTCCAAACATAGAGAAACTTCTCTGCGTGACAGAATCAGAATACAAAATCTGCTTAGATTACCATAATGAAATTGAGAATTGACTCTATTAAGATAAGTAAGAAAATTCTCAGGGGAAAAATCGGGGTAATTAACGTCTTACTTTCACTGACAAAGGTTGAGAGAAGTTGTCCAGTGCTTTATATGGTTTTACAGCTTCTGAATATAGACGTTTCCAACTTTTGTGGCAGAATCTGCTTTTATACTCTGAAGCTCTTTTTTGCCAAGTTATGATGTTTAGTCTAAGTACTTTAGATTCCTATACAGTCAGTACATAAGTATCCATAAAAAAATTTCATTCCCCTCTTAGACATCTGTTGTAAGACAAGATGAATCATGACTGTAGAGTCCTCTACAGTGAAGAATATTGCATTCATTGTAGATACACTGCAGATTCATTGTGGGTTTGTTGTACATTCATCTACACTGTGGAAGGCCAATACCACATGTACAGTGAATCACGGCCTTGTGCGCTGTCAGCAACACTTCAGGACAGCCACTGTTTTTGAAAGACACCATGGGATGTGAAGAATTCCTTTAAGTAGTCACAACCAAAGATACTGATCCCGACAGATAGAGTAGGCAGATAATACCTGTAAACCATGGGAGCATTCTGACCCTACTGAGATGCCAATCCTTTGTCTAAGGAAATCTGAGAGTAAAGCAGAAAGAGCATGAAGAAAAGTATGAGCAAATAGTGTTGGGAATAAACTGTTTAGAAGTTACAGGAACATCTCTGAAATTGACTGGTGATTCTATGTGTCTCAGCTTTTTGGTTGCCATATTTGGGATGCATGCTAGAACATCATTCCATAGGAAATATACCTTCGGGTAGACAAAACCAGGTGTGAATAGACTAGCCACGAAAAAAACCTGGTTGAGTCAAATCCCTACTTACTTTCAGAACCAAAAACTTGGTTCTATTCCTTTTTCAACATTCCTGTGACTGAATGAAGTATTATTTTACTGATGATCGCTTGGATAATTAAATCATACTTGTACACTATCTGGATTCGATAGATTGCTTATGTCCTCAGTGTCAACAATTCTGCAGTTAATATGGGTGGAGGTTTTCAGATCTGTATTGCCATATAAAAAGGGTTGTTTGTTTTAGAGAAATCCACGTTTCCTGTGCATGCATTCTGAGTATTCCCTCCTACCAATTTGTTCATTTGCAGCAAAAAAGGTTCTTTTAATAGTCTTTGCATTACTGATCATAGACTTTTAAGTTGCTAATGATTCCAGAGGTTCATTCCATGAGAAGGATGGAGGAGGAGAAAGGCATTCCACATCTCTGCTTTACATTAAAGATTTCTGCATTTCTGATAGTGACCTTATTTAACTTCTGCTTCTCCTCAAAGATTTCAAAGGAAATGTTAATACTTGTTAGATCACTTTACCCTGTGGAGACGAACGATGGTTTCTTCTTTAAATAAGATAAGAGGTACTTAACATTTACACAAGATCTAACATGAAAGTATTGGAAGAAAATTGAATATATTAATGGATTTTGAAGCACACTCATCTGTTCAAATGACTGATCTTTATCTCCTGGGTAATCTACATAAATATATATTTACCTGCTTGTTCTTATCACTCCAGGAACATATTGCAAGTCCAAAAGCATCGCTGCTAGGTTCTGCCCAGGAAAACTCTCAAATTGTATTACTAAGAATTTGTTCCCTACAGACTGGCAGTTGATTGGATTAAAGATTGAATGCAAGTGAGAAGAGTATGTTATTTTGAATTTTGTCTTTTCTTTTGAATTTACCAATAATCAAGGTGAACAGTTACACCTTGTCTTTGCGTAGTCCCCAAATTTACATAAGTACACGCAAAACTGGTGGTGTCATGTTGTCCACAGAAAATTCAATCATCAGATGAAGAGTTTAAGCTAAATTTGGGCATAATCTCAGTATTAGTTATGAAGTAGAAATATTTCTTAATAATAAGACTCTCCACAGAAATGTTTTAACCTTCTATCAGTAGCTTACAATTTTTACTAAAATATTGTGAAGACTAGGACACTGTTTGAATCCAACTTCAAATGACGAGGTCACATCTGTAACAAAAAAAAAAAAAATCTTTTATCTGAATATCAGTATGAAAATTTGTCTTTCTTCCTGCCTAATAACCAGGCCATTTCCCCTTTGCTGTAAGATTCCTTGATTTATTCTTGCTATAGCTAGAAACACAAAATATGGATTTCTGTGTCCTCTCTGCTTTAGGGGTCCTCATGAGACCAAGGGAGAAGTCTCTTCGCTGATTGCCAGTCATTCTTTAGGGTTAGCTGAATGATACAACCCTCATTTCCAAGTGATAATCAGGTCAAGCTCCATCATTCCCAAAGATGGAATTAAACTGCAGGAGCCACCACAAGGTCTGTGTTGCTCTGCACCACAACAGAGCACAGAAGCCCGGGTCAAAGTGCCAGGAAGCTATGTAAGAAGCATTTTTGGTCAAAACTTGCAGAGATAACGTAAATGAAAACCTTCTGTGTATATTTAGAGAGATTTCAATATCATTTGAAAACTTACATCCAGAAAATAGTTGTTAAGAAAAGTAACCACTGAACACCTCAAAATGCTGGGGGTGGAGGATTTGCAATTAAAAAAGTAAGATGTACTGATGCCCCTTTGCACATACAGGAGCACACTCTTCCATAACGGAGTTCTTCCCCAAAAGAACCTGCGGAGATTCCAGGGAGACCTTTTCATGCATGGGGTGTCTCAGTGTTTGCTACTGCTATATATTTTCATTCTGGACTTACTTAGACACCATCATGACTGGTTGGAGCATAAAGCACTGAGACAAGTGGAAGAGAGATACTGTACTTACACAGGACATGGTTTGCTGAAATGAAACGTTGTTATTTGTTGTCTAAAAAAATTATACTTGACCCAGTTTAATTAACTGCGGGTTGTGGTTCAACATCTGAAAATTGGTAACTAAGAAATTATACTGCTTTGAAAAAACCACTATAAACCAACCCTTTTTGTGGTCTGTTCTCAAAGTAGCAACATATATTAAGGCACTCAAACATGTGTACTGCATTTCCTTAAAGGCAGCAGTGCGGAAAACACAGGTGGTTTAATATTACAGTTTAATCAGAAGGTGTTATCTACATGTCATTTAGACCAAGAAAGCAAATGTCTCTAAAGCAGGCTCCATCTGAGCACAGCTTCATTCTGCGTGGGTAAACTCTCCTTTCTTTCCTATGTGAGTGCCTCCTGTAGCTGGTGAAAGAAAGTGGTTATTTAGATCTTTATTTTACAAAACTCTTCTTTAAAGTTACACTTCTGTACAGTGTTAGCTGACAGTTCAGGTTGGCAAAGCTCTTTAGGATCACATCCTAAAAAATACAAGGGAGTTCCACCACGAGATCTGTCTGTGGCTGGTCACAAGACAAAGTCCTGTAAAGAAAAGACAGCATCTTCTGATAATTACCAGTGTGGCTCAGATGTTAACTACTGACAGCTCTATGTCTGAGCCATGCTGGCAGTGATCAGAAGCTGTAAGCAGCAACAGGTTGTTCTGGTAGCCCTTGTTAAGGAGAGTAAAGAAAGAGTTACTTCATGAGCTACCTCCCTCTAAGTGGTCACATCAGTTATCAGTCTTGGCTCTGGGATCTGGAAGGGAAGAGTGTGGAAGGAACTTTGGGATGTTTCTGAATCTGTTATAGCCATACCTGTTGACTCCAACAGCTGATCAGATTTTTATTGTCTCTGCATTGATTACCAGCTAAAGGCCAGATTTCACAGCACTCACTTAATTTTCTGTAAGTCAGAGGACCCTTGTTTCAAACACGGTTCGTCACAGACTTTGTAGGTGACAGGGTCACATAATGCAGGTAATAAATTGATTTGGGAAAAATAAATTAACTTAGCTGTGTCAGCATAATAACAAGTGACTCCACAGACTGACAGGATTATTATCACTGACATATGTTTTTCCACCAAGGGTTTCCACTCCTGAATAGTAGATAGAACGGAAGGCCTATGTATTGGTACAGCTAAGGCAGGCACTGGAAGCTTTCACATATATAAGGCCAGTGGATTCTTAAAAACATCACAGCTCCCTGAATCATTTGCCTGTGGATTCTAATTTAACAAATCATTATTTACAGAATGGCAGCAAGTTGTCTGGATATCTACGGAGTCCTGAATTTTTATTTATTTTTGGAGTAATCTCATATTTAATAACGTCCCCAAAACACACCTCTTGTCATAAACTGGATGGACTGTCTGAGTGCTATATGATGTTCTCTGTGGGTTTATAGTGCTTTCTACCCTGGCTTAGAACTGATTTTTGAGATCAGAGTTGCTAAACTGCTGTATATTTTCCAAAAGTTTAGAAAACAACAAGTAGCAATTGTATATCCAGAATCTCATGTCAGTTCTAAACACTGCACAATGAAAAACCTCTTGATCAGGTTGGAAAAAGCAAGCTATTGATGGGGCAGGCTGCTGCACAATTAGGAGGTAAACTTCCTAGTTGGTAGATGTTCTAAAAACACTGAATTAATTAGGACTTACACAATGACAAACTTGAAAAGACAGTGAGTTTAAGTGCTTTTGAGAAATCAAATACAATGTTTACTAGGAACTCCTAATCATATTGTATCAAAAACTAACGGACTTTTAAAGGCATATAATATTTATTGTTGTGGCTATTGCTAAAACATCCAAGCTTAGCTTGCCATCCTCATGTTAGTCTAATCTAACTTTATGAGATCTTTCTTATGAATTAAATTTGCCCTGCGACTTTAGGCCCATCACGGCATTCTGGTCCATTTTTATCCAAGTTTGAGTAAAAGTTCATTGAAAGATGAGGAACTTCAGGGGATTTGTTTTGTGGGAGTGGTATTTGCTCCCCAAGAGAATAAGAGTCTCCTCAGATCGTTTCCCTTTCAGACTTTTCCCTGAAATCTTTGAGGGGCCAGGGAGAATTTCTAAGAAATAGGATCTACTTCTTGTTGGTCATGGTCAGGGCCATACATGAAAAGAGCAGGAAGAAATGGCAAGCCCCCTTTTGAACACAGCAGGCATCTTCTCATCAATTCAAAACAGGTACTTACTGTCTGATGTTATCACCTTCTCTAGGTGCCATTTAGGAGTGTCACTTAGGTCTGAACTTCTAAATCTAGAAGAGTTGGCCAGTTGCTTCCCCTGAGTCACTCTTTTGTGGCTATAGACCAACTATTCACCCTCCATCAAACCAATAAGTCTTAGCTTAGTTCTATCTTCCCTTTCCACAGTTACTAAAGAAAGAATGTATCATTATGAGCAAGAATGTCATACTTCTTATCTACCATAGCTAATGCAATTTGAAAGGCCAATGTAAATGTGGGTAGAGTGAGAAGATTTTCCGTAGGTTTGAAGGAGACTAATAAAGCTTAGGAGAAAAAGATCCTCTAAGACATGGTCCAAATGCAGTTTTAAGATTCTCCCTAGTGAGATAAGACAGCAACCAAATACATAGTGGTATTAGATCAAAAGCAACTGCTCACTCATTTCTGAAAGGTTAACTCTTAGCACAGGCACATAAGACACTTTCCTGTGGGTCTCTCAACTGAAACAAAGAGGCTGAAGTGTGTTTGTAATCAGCAGATTTTGGAAGAGTATATACCTCTGCATAATCTGATGCAAGTAGCTGTCTTTGACCATACTAAATAAATTCTAATTAATAATAACTGGACCTTGCAGCAACGTGTAAGCACTGTTTTGTTTTCAAGTTTTCTCAGATTTTTATGGTAAAATATGAGACTGTCTGTATTTGTATTAGTTTCTGTATTTATACGTGTTCTGTTTTTCTTTTTAATCCCTGCTAGATGCATTTAAGTATGATGCTATTTCGAAACTTTCATATGGTTTAAGAGCCTAAAATAGAAATGTTCTTTCTTATCACAAGAGCAACAATTTGCAGAGGTGCAAAGATGGTAATTCTGTAGATGTGGCTTTGTTCTTCAGAGAGTCTGGATGTGTAATTCAAGTTCAAATGGGACAAGCCTTAAGATAACAAGTAGAGATCCTATTACAGCTCTTGGAACCCTTCCAGGACATGCAAAACCACCTCATGCATCCTCAGCAAGTTTGCAGATGATACCCAGCTGAGTGTTGCAGTAGTCTCACCAGAAAGATGGGATGTCATCCAGAGGGACCTGGACAGGCTGTAGATGTGGGGCTGTGTGAACCTTATGATGTTCAACAAGGCCAAGTGCGAGGTCCTGCACCTGGGCTGGGGCAATACACAGTTTCAATACCCAGTGGGGGATGATGTGATTGAGCAACCTAGTCTAGCAGGACATGTCCCTGCACGTGGCTGGGGGGTTGGAACTAGATCTTTAAGGTCCCCTCCAACCCATACCATTCAATGATTCCTTACTGCAGGGCCCAAACCTCAATAGCTGCATAGGTGCATCCCTTCTCTGTGCCCCCACAACCACCTCTTTGTCCTCTCCTTGACTCTGGGTGACAACCCTCTCCAAGCTCTGTTCCTTCACCCACCAGCCCAACTGTGCTGCTTGCAGGAACAGAGGGGCTCCCTCCAGTGCTCCTTTTCCCTGAGTTTCTCACAAGTTACAGCCACCCAGTGGACACTGAGTGAGTGTTCAGCACCACTGTGAAAGCCAACTTTAAAGTCAGAATCGTGCAAGTGGGCCAGGGGCCACAGGGGTAGAGACAATATGAAGGTATGATGGAGTCAACTTGGCCTTGCTAGGAAACACAGAAATAGATGGGCTAGGGATTTTGTCTTTTTGCTTGATTTCTTTTAAAAATACGGTTAGTGTTCTGTTTTGTTTGTATATGTGGTTCTTACTTTAGGTATGTGTTCATATACATATGTACACGAGTGCACGTAAACACACACATCTATGACAAGACTGCTTAACTGCCAAGTTTTTAAATTATGATTTTGTTGTCAAAGATTAAGTTTTGCCCTTTTTTATAAGGCTTTTTCCTTTGGCAACTTCTGGCAAAAACAAGGTGGAACCTGTTCAAGCAAGAGTGTGGGCACAGTCCTTTCCAGCTGGTTGTAAGACTATCAGAGGGTGGATGGGATGGGATGGGATAGAGTAGGCTAGGCTAGGCTAGGCTAGGCTAGATTACACTAGAAGAGAAGAGCTCATAAAGGGCTGTTAGTCCCTGTGTCATGGGACTGTGGCACATGCAGGATGGGATGTCAGGTCCTTCAGCAATGAGGATGAATGTAATGGATTTTCAGTGGTGCACTTCCCTCAGGCAGTTCACTGGAGGGTAGAGGAGTTGCAAGAACTACTTTGGACACTGCCACACTGCACAAAGTCTGGTAAAGAAATTCCTCTCCGGATCACAGGATGTGGTCAGAGATCCCTAGTCCCTAGTCCCATTTTCCAAGGTAGAAATGACAAGCTTTTGACCATTTAATAACTTAGTGTTTTCTGTTGTCTTCAAACAAAAAATATTGTATACTCTAGTAATTTCTTATAGTGAATCCCAATAATCTGTCTGAGTCAAAGTCCAAAAACTCCCCTATGTATTACATTTTTCTCTATATCTGGATGGAAAATCAATATTAAGATTTTAGTTGGCTGAAACTTGATTTCATCTGGGGAGCATTTGCTGAAGTAAGAAGTCACTTCAGAAAGATGTTTTGTATCATATAAAGAACAACTTTAGCAACATCTTAAAGATAAAAATTCTGCACAAAATTTGCTCAACAGCAAAGCCAAGGCTTTGCTCCCATATTTTGCTATAACTCCTGCATTCAATTCAGCAGCAACCTCATCTCTAAACAATGTTTCAGTCAGGGGGCATTTTTAATTGGACGAAACTGCTCTAGAACTGGCAGGGTTTTGGCTTATGTAAGTAATTTCTATTTTGAAATTATTATACATGAATTCCAAAATGTTTTAGATAATTGTCTACATATGTTGCCTCATCAAACATTTTGACTTCACTGCCCTTGACAGTAAATACACCCTGTGACAGATTACAGTTCTGAAGAATGTGCAAAACTAACATTAAAGCAAATCACGAAACACCGAAGTTTAATTTTTCTATGAAATAATTTTAAGAATTTATATTCTGATTAAAGCAAGTTGAAATTTTGGATGGAGGAAGGAGTTAGGACTCAAATTTTTAGCCAGTTTCTGCATGTACCCTTTAGGTATTTTATAGTGGTATGGGAGACAATTCAGTCACACTAAACAGTCTTTTCCTTATTGGCCCAGAAGATAAAGGCTATCACAGAACTTGTTGTCAAATTGGGAAGCTACCACAGTATTTATATTCTTTATGTTTTATATTGTAATGTTTTTATTTATTTTATCGTTTTGTTATTGAATTCATCAAGGCTATTTCTCTTCCACGTTACAGGAAGTTGAAGCATCTTAAAACTATAAATTATCTCATCAAGTAGTTTAAATCTGAATTCCCCCTATACTTCTTCCATTATTATTTTCTTCTCCTGCAAGTATTTCAATATGCTATTGTTGTTCTCATGGGAAAGACAAGGTGTCTAGATCATTGCTAGATGTTTGGTTGAAAGACATCAAAAAGTCTGGTTTCCATTCTGAAGCCACGGAAAAGCAGGTTTCCCATGGTCAGTCCTATCATCAGATTTTTGTGAAGTGAGACTGTTGTTTCCTGACCAGCTTTCATGAGGACTGATTTATGTGGCAGAGGTGTGTGTCAGGATGCAAAGGCTGTAACTCTGCTCAGCCCTGCTGAGGTTTTGAGTCTGTGGAGAAGGAGCCACTCCTGAGGTTGGGATTTCTTCAAATAAAGTAATTTTCTTAGAAGCCTTGGAAATTGCAATTAATAAACTAAAAGAATGTTCAATTTTTATTAAGGCCAAGTTGCCAAACAGAAAATTCTACAGCTAAGGATACCAAGACAGCTGTTATTTGTCTTTCTTCTGTCTATACATCATAAAATAGACTTAAAGAATCATTTATGTTGGAAAAGAACTTTAAGATCATCAAGTTTAACCATTAACCTAACACTACCAATTCCACTACTAAACTGTATCACTGAGCACCACATCTACAAATCTTTTAAATACCTCCAGGGATGGTAAGTCAATCACTTCCCTGGGCAGCCTGTTTCAGTACTTGAAGACCCTTTTGGTGAAGAAATTTTTCCTAATATCCAATCTAAACCTTCCCTGATGCAACTTGAGGCCATTTCCTCTCATCCTATCATTTGCTGCTTGGGAAAAGAGACAAGTAGTTGCAGAGAGCAGTAAGGTCTCCCCTCAGTCTTCTTTTCTCCAAAAATTTCACTTCACTCCTATGCTCCTCACAGGACTTTTGCTCCAGACCCTTCACCAGCTTCATCACTCTTCTTTGAATGTGCTCCAGCTCCTCAATGTCTTTCTATTGAAGGGCCTAAAACTCAACACAATATTTGAGGTAAAAATGATAGTCTTTAATTAGATGACAGTCCGTTTTAAACTTCCTACCCACAGGTCTCCAAGTCAAGTGGGGCAGAGGAAAGATGACGTGCAGAGAAAGACACTGAATTGCATAGTGGACACTCCTACTCATAAGAGCTCCCCCTCCCTTGTGATGGATGTTGTAAGATATATAGTACATGGAGAAGAAAAAGATATCAGAAAGAGAAAGAGGCTGAATTAGGCCACAGCACACTACACTCAAGAACTACCTGTACCAAATAAATCCATTTGGATGGCAGGAATGTAGCAGAGAGCTTTACAGATAGTAGTGAACTCTGGGCTGTTCTTTCATCAGAACTTTCTCTTTTACTGTCCATAAAGAGCACTCACAAGCAACAATGCACTGGAACACAGTAATTTCATAGATCCATAGAAGATAAGACTTTGTAGGTTCCAAGTAACACACAAACACAAAGGAAGCCACAAATTACTAATAAAAAGATAGCAGGAGGTAAATTACAAATTTTATCTGTAACCACAGATATTAGATAATTACAATGAAACAAAGGTATTCTAGAATTTGTGTCAGACATAGCAAGTGAGATTGATTTCATTTTCTGTTTTCAACGAAATGCGATATGAATAAGGAAAGTGTGAATCAGTGAAGTTTTACTTTCTTGAACTATTTTTCATGTTGTAAATTTTGTAATTGTTGACAAATCTTCTCTCTAATATTTTTAACTCATCAGCATGTTAAAGTTACCAGTTGTGCTATTAAAAGAGTAATGTTTCCTCAAAGTAAACAGATTAATATAATCCAATAATCTACATAACCTATATAGTCTACATAGTCTTTATGATCTGTATATAAACTACATAGATTAATCAGTATCTTTATTAATCTAACAAACAAGGTCATTTTTCAAATTAAAGAAAAGCCAGTCTTCCTTCCTCTTATAATGTTGTGTGTTTGGTCAAACCATTATGATGTTTCACTGCTTCTGGGACAGGAAAACTTGCTTTCCAAAGTCTGTTTAGCAGGATAGGATGTTCTCTATTTATTACAGGATCTATGCACCACTTATTATGGTGTGTCTGGTAACTTGGATTGGTTAAAATATTGTAATTGTCTTTTCAGTAAATGGAAAACTCTACAATTTTATAAATGAAAAAGGCAAATGTTCCTTCTATATTTTTATTTCCAGCACCCCACCAAGCACATCTTCTTGGCTTGAGATAAATACCTTAATGTTGCTCTGAATACACCTAGATCTGGATTTCTCAGCAATGAAAACAAACATTGAAGTTGGTCATCCTGAAGAGGACTGCTACTGCCATGGGACAAAGAGGGTAGAGACAGGAGGAAGCTCACACCAAAAAGGGCAAAGAGGGAAGACCCTTGAGTACACAGTGTTAATGATTCACGTAGAATCATAGAACAACCAGGTTGGAGGAGACCCACTGGATCATCGAGTCCAACACATCACTGTTATGTCCATGCATCTGGTTCAAACAGTTTTCTTCAACATCCTACAATTCTGCAAAAATCTCAGGTTTTCTGTTTACTTCTTTAAAAAGTGATCTAAAGTTGATTAAGTCTTATGCCTTGGAAGATCTGAAAATCCTGTATTTGTTTCCAACAAGAAGTAAATCAGTTTATACTGTGCATCTCTGTGCATCTTTTGTAAGTCTTGCTCTGTTTTAATATGACAAACATGAGCCTTTTTCTGTCTTAAAGGAAAAGGAAAATGTATCATGAAGCCTCAAAGGGTTTTTCATTTTGAACCCATCACTAATTCCATTGAAATGACTGACTTTTTTCCTGTCACATATGGCAATATCAGTTCCTTTATTTGTCACACAGAATTAGAGTTTTTTCTTGTTTTGGTTGTATTAATTATATATAAAAAAGAATTAAGAGAAGAAATAGAACTGGTATCACAAATGAATATTCCACAGTCCAGGTTAATTTGTTGAATAGAAAGGAAGTTGGTGATGAAAATATCTGCAGGGAAGAGTCTTTCCTCTTTAAACATGATATTCTTTACATTATTTTTAATTTAATGTGGATTACAGTTTGAAAGACAGCAACTGATCGTCATCTCTAGATCACAGTAGACATATGCACTGATCTTTCTGAATTAATTTTCATCTCAGACTCAATTGGGTTTGTCATGAAAATGAAGAAAAAAGTAATTGGACAGGAATTTGGACAGTGAATTGTACTGGGAAGCTTTGCAAACTGAGATCAGATGTCAGGAAGTTTGCAATTTAAAAAGTGCTTTTGAACTCTCTTAATATTGACAGCATGGAACGCATTAAGAGTTCACTTCAAGTTCTTTTCCCAAACAATCATTCCCCAGTTACTGGAAAAAGGGAAATATCACACCCGATTTTTAAAAACGGTAAAAAAGAGGACCTTGGGAAGTACCAGTCAGCCCAGTAAGTTTATGGAATGGGTCCTCCAGGAAGATAGGTCAAGGCATATGGATGACAGAGAAGTGACTAGAGACAGCCAACAAAGCTTCACCAAGGGCAAATCATACCTAAATACCCTGATGGCCTTCTAGGATGGAGTGACTGCACCAGTGGGCAAGGGAAAAGTTACTGATATTATCTGCCTGGACTTCTGTAAAGACAGGTCCCACACAACATTCTGGCTGCTATGTGAGAGAGGTGGATTTCATAGAATCATAGAATCACCAGGTTGGAAGAGACCCACCAGATCATTGAGTCCAACCATTCCTATCAAACACTAAACCATGTCCCTCAGGANACAGTTTGAGGGATGGTTATTTGGTGGATAAAGAATAATCTGGATGGCTGCATATGAAGAGTTGCAGTTAACAGTTCAATGTCCAAATGGAGATCAGTAATAAGTGGTGTTTCTCAGCAGTCCATGTTGGAATTGCTACAGAGAGTGGGATTGAAGTTTGCAGATGACGCAAAGTTGAGTGGTACAGTTGATAGGCTAAAGCGAGGGAATACCATCCAGAGGGACCTTGACAGGCTTGAGAGGGGGCCCATGTGAACCTCCAAGTGCAAGGTCCTGTGCACCTGGGTCAAGCTGTAAGTACAGAATGGAAGAAGAATAATTGATATCAGCCTTGCAAAGAAGGACTTGGAGATACTGTTACATAAAAATTGGATATGAACTTGCTGCTGAGAAAGCAAAGAATATCCTGGGCTGCATGAGAAGAAGGTGATTCTCCTCCTCTATTTCACCATTGTGACACCCCATCTGTAGTGCTGCATCCAGCTTTGCATCCCTCAGTGAAAGAGATGGACCTGTTGGCACATGTCCAGAGTAAGGCCACAAAAATGGTCGGAGGGGCTTGAACACCTCTCCTATGAAGAAAGGCTGAGAAAGCTGGTAGTGTTCATCTTGGAGAAGAGAAGGCTTGCTTTGGACATGAGGCAGACAACTTGTTCATAGGTTTAGCAGCCACTCTAACAGCACAGGACCCCTAAAATGTGGAAAGGCAGCATCTTCGCTAGGTCAGAATGGCATATGGCACTGTGTGCTAGTCCATCCTCCTCTGTAGACCAAATGCCAGCGAGCATCAGTGAGCTCACCAGAAAGATGAGCAGCTCTTCAGTTAAAGATTTATTCCCAGCTAGAGGCAAAACAATGCAACAAAAAAAAAACCCCAACATTTTACTGAAATCTCTGTGCCTAAGGCAAAATAACAAAATCAAAGTAATTCAGCCTGGGGCTGGTGTCTCTAATGAAAGCATTTGGATAAGAATGCAAGATCTGAAAGGCTAAACCAAAAAACCTTATGGTAAAATGTTGTGGGGTCATCCTTGCAATGTAGGCATCACTAATTTTGTTGCATAATGCAGGAATATGATAAATAGTATTGCCGTGCATGACCAAATGGTAAAAATGCTGCAATATTTAGTGGTCAGGCCTTTTTTTCTGGGCAAAAGATGCTAACTCTCTTTATCTGTATGCCAGCTGCTTAACTCAGATCCATCTCCAAAATGTTTCTTCTGATGAAGCCGGGCTTTCAGAGGAAAGCACCAGCCTCAGGAACAGAGACTGGAGTTTAGTGGTTGGAGTGCTATTAATATCTGACTAATATCAGTATAAAAAGATGGCTGTCTGATACCATATCTTGCACGAACAGAGATACTATTTGATGAGGGAAACTGTTCCAGGAAATGTTTTGCCTGTTTTATCTTGATGGTTTCACCAGTGCATCAGTATGATTAAGGGTGATTTTGATTTCCTTGGAACACAGCATTGAAAGGGACAGCTGATACTTTTTCTGTATCAGATGATCACTGAATCTTACAATATGTAATCCATGAAGGGCAAGGAAGAAATATAAGTGACCTCAGTTTACACCAAGCTCAGGACATGAGTAAGTGTGGAAGGGAAATGCTTGCCCTTCTCTTTTGCATGAGACTGGACATGGTCAACAGGGGAGAAATGAAGTGTTAAAGATTTTTAGACAAATCACTTAGATGCTTTTCTCCAAATGAGGGAGCTTCTGTCTTTTACTGAGTAAACTGAGCCTCATAGATGTTATTCAGGCCTTTAATCTCTCCATCTCAGGCAACCTCTGCCCTTGCATGCAGTTCCTGCAAGCAGAGGTTGTGCAGGCTGTGTGTGGTGGTAACTCCTGCCCCGTGGCTCCAATATCCCCCATTGAGGTGGTGATCAAAGTGTGCAGGAACCCTTCTCCCCTGTGCATGGAGAAAATGGTTGGGAACAGCCTCGTTAGTACATTGCAATTCATTTTTCATATCAGTCATGCCATAGGTAGTTTTGTCTCATCAGGTCACCAGTTTTACTCAGGAAAAAAAAACACCCAAACCTCTGCTCATCTGGGTTGCAAAGCTTCCTGGTCCTTGTACGAAGGTTGATTAGATAGCAATACAAGCCATCCCAGCATGGGAAAGCATGGACTATACTTATTTTCTGACTGGGATTTCCATGGATCATGTATTGCTTGTAAACTACTTGAAAAGACAATTAAAAAATAAAGCTTCTTTTAAGATATTGGATGCAATAAAGATTGCCTAAGCAGTTTTGGTATTAATGATTTATTTCTTATCTCTGAAAGAGAAATACTTTTTTTCACTGTTCTGTCTGAAGCATACAATGGCGTTTTTGAAGATTTATGCAAACAATGTCTAGCACTTACAAAAGTTTTGTAGTTAGCCAATAAAATGTCCGGAAAAAAGACATCGTAAAAAAGGAACATACTGAAAATGACAGCACAGGGACAAACCAAACACGCAAAATGGAAAATGAAAATAAGTGTTGAGAAATTGCATGCTATCATTTGCAATATTAATCATCTTGGGATCTAATACTTCCTATTTAACTAATCTTTTGTGCTACCAAAACTTTGGAATTTAAACGTTAGAAGGCTTGAAACAAAACACGTATCTACCAAGAGGCAAAGCTCAACTTTAGCCTAATAGTTTTAAACTCAGTGTATAATTTAAATTTTTTTTAATGTATTTCACACCTTTTATATCAAAGTTGTTGTCTTTGTCTCACAGACACAGACACACTCATATTAACCTGCACAAAAATCCCCGGCTTTAAGAAAGTGCATATCAAGCAAAAGCTAAGCAAAGATTAGAAATCTTTGTTTTTTCAAAGACCAGAGAACAGCTATTTCTAGGCGGCTTGTACTTCCCTTCTTACCATGCATAGAAATGTAATGTTGGCAGTTTCTGGATTATATATTTAAACAAAAAACTCAGTTTGATGCCAAATAGGTTGGTTGCCATAAAGTTCCAATTACCAGTAAAGGAATACTATTAAACTATTTTTACATTTTTCCATTTAAAAAAGGAGGAATCACATGTGCGACAAAGGTTCTACACTTAAGGCAGACCAGATTGGACTACCTTATGTCTACATTGTTGGAATCTTCCCAAAGGAGGATTTTTTAACTGTTCGTAACCCTGTTAGACTTAAACTGTTCAGCTTTTCCATGCTAAGAGTCCAGTCCAGGCTGACTTCTTTTTTGTCTTATTTTACAGAGAACTATTTAATCACTTCCAAGAAGATGCTAGGCAGAAAAATGCATTACTCTGCTGGTGATAACAAAACCTACAGACCTTTCTGGCAAATTTTTATACTTCTCTGTCAGATGAAACCTTGCAGTGGATGCACTTTGTGTCATGATCTTCCTCCTGCTGCTTTGAGAGCTGGACCAGCCATTGCTGAGATTTAAACACTTCAAGAAATTGTGATTTACAAATGATCACATGCAGTTTCCTTTTGTTTAGGAAACTTCTGTTTTAGTAGTAAAAGGATCTGATGGTCCTTTCTCTCCACTGAGAGCTCTGCAATCTCCTAGTCTTTCCAGATCTGAGCAAGCCATGCATATACCTTCTCAGAGCTCTTGCAGGTGGTAGAACTGGAGGTTTGTCACCCTCACAGAGCAGCTAAGCATATTTCTTGTGGTTGCAGCTCAAAAGACAGGATATTCCCTGTACCAGTTGTTTCCAGCTCCTCCAAGCCAAGACAAAGCTCAAAACCAGAAGTCCCCTGAGCTGATATTCTGACTTCATTGGAAATAGATTAATGAAGCAAGCAGTTTGGGCAGAAATTATTCAAGTTTTCAAGCTAAAGTGCTCTGCAGAAAGTACTAAGCTTCCACAAATTTACAGGGAACTCTGAGGAGATTTCTACAGGATCTACAAGATGCCCATCAGGAATCTGCCAGCTTCCCTGCCACCCACCACTCCCGTGCTGTCCCTGCATTCATAGCCACTGAGTGAGGATCCCTGCAGGTTGCTCTGCCCCCTCCCATCTTACAGAATGCAACCAGCTCCACTTCCAAGTGCTCTGGTCTGCAGGCTGCTGCTGTCCCTGATGAACCACCCTTCAGATTTCCATGTTGCTGGATGTTCCAAAACACATGATAAATGATGACCAAAATGGATTTTTTTTTCTTTTTGTCTTCTTGTTTCTCACCACTGATAAAATTGAGTAGGCTCTTCTAACATGACAAGAAGATCCTCAAAAGCAGCCAACCAGAGTCATATTGTCTTCTGGGAATGGTGCCATGGACACCCCTGAAATGTGTTGTTGCAGGAGCTTTACTTGTTCAGCATTATCATGTGCTTGGCCCAGAAATTTTCTCTTCTGATTCAAAACAAACTCTGTTTCTGCAAACCCAACTTTTCACAGCTGAAATGATTTTTTCCCTGATGTGGGGTAGCTAATTCAATGGAATGCAAGCAGAAGGACCAAAAGCCAGAACATGCGGGAGAGGAGTATCAGGTGAATCATTAGAATGAGGTGGGAGACGAGAGGGATAAAGATGTCAGATATAGTATAGTACGGAGAGGGCAGGTAGGAGGGGAAGAGAAAATCAAAAATGTTGTGCAAGTAGAAAACAAGAAATAGAAGGAATTAATTGGGCATGAAGCCTGAGAGTGCAAAGAACTGTGGGAACTAAGTTTTGGTGAAGAAAGGCTGACTGGAGAGAGAAAACAGAAGGCAAATTGTGGGGCATAGGAACTTGTGAGTAAAAGGGGACATACAAGAGGAGAATTGAAACCAGCTGGACAAGAAGAGTAAGGTATCATGGAAAGGGACAGACTGAGATTCAGACAGTGACATCTGAGATAGTCTGCCTAAGAGGACTGAAAATGTACTGACTCTGAAAATGAGCACAGGAAAGAAAGCCACTTATGAGCAATACTAGGAATGACAAAGCGGTGACATCCCTAATTCTGGGATAAATACTGGCAGGAGCAGGCAGAGCAACCTGCATCAATGAGACCACACATTCGCATTCCTTCAAAGTCCCTCCCTAAACCTGCTGGCAAGCACATGCTCTGTTTCCTCTAACCTTGCTTCACACAGAGGATGGCAGTGCACTAAAGCCAGAAAGATACTCTGTCAGCTCTGCCAGGAGCAGTCTGACCTTGGACCAAAAGAGAATTACAGTCTCCTTTGTGGCCATCACCTGTGTGCTTACTTCCATTGAAGACTGGAGCTGGACCTCCAAGTCCATCACAGTCTAAGCAGTTAGAAGACAAATACTGAATTTGCCAGGCTTTTGTCCCCTGCCTCCCAGTCATGGAAGTTATGAACTCGGAAAGGGCTCAGTTTCCTTTTTGATAAACAATACTAGAAAAAGGCATCCCTCTTTTTAAGCTAATTAGTTAAATGTACACATTAAACACCATAAAATCAAAGTTTAGCAGATGGTCAGGGTAGGGGTCTGTATGCCTTTTCCTCCTTGACTGCACAAAGGGACCTGTTTGAGCTTAGGTAGGATTTTGTAGCGAAGGAGAGACATAGGCACAAGAGATCCATCTCAGTGCAGCAACTGGAAGGTAGCTGGGGGACTTGTGAGATTAGAGAAAGTATAAAAGAATAAAAGAATTTTGCCTTCAGCAGGTAAAGTGTTTGACAGTGCACAAGGTTTTATCCCTCTGTGTCTCCGCTGGAGAGGTTGCTGTGTGATTTTAGGCATGTCACTTAAACCAGATTTGTCACAGTTGGTCACTAGTCATGTTTCTCCTTTCCACATGTACTGTCCTTAGTGTCAGTGACATCGGCACAGATTTAGAGCTGCATTCAGGGCAAGAGGGCTTCAAACATGTAAAGAGCTATTGTATAGTACTTGATAAACTAGAAAGTAAGGTCAGTGCAAGTCAGGCAGCCAAAATTATTGTAATAAATCTTGGCCTGACATTCAAATCTGTAAAATGCAAAGAAAACTCATGTTTCATCTACATTACAAAGCAGTTGTGAAGATTTATTATTTTATTATGTGCGTGTGAGATGCCTTCAGTGAAGCAGCAGTAAAGACAAGGACTGAAAGCAGTGTGGTGTCTGGCACAGCAGAGTGTGTTGTGCCAGGGGGAGGGAAGTAGATGCTGGTGGCTGTTCCTGGCATGAACATTGTCCTGAAGGAGCTGGGCCAGATACAGCCATGCTGAGATCAGGGGGTGAGTGGATGTTTGCCCATCTATCACAACCATCTAACAGACAGGGTCTTGCTAAGGAGGCTGCTGTCCACCCCCTGGTGCTAAGGGTGCACTCAATCCCACTGTCGATGTCATTACTCAAGATATTGAACAGTAGCAGTCCCAATATGACCTCCACTTGGACACTGAACTGTTGACTGCAACTCTTTGTATGCAACCATCCAGATTATTCTTTATCCATTGAGCACACCGTTCTTAGACTCATTTTCCTCATTTAGCACCCAGAATGTTGTGTGGGACGTGTCAAAGTCTCTACAGAAGTCCAGGCAGGTAACATCAGTAGCTCTTCCCTTGCCCACTGGTGCACTTACTCCATCATAGAAGGCCATCGGGGTATTTAGGTATGACTTGCCCTTGGTGAAGCCTTCTTGGCTGTCTCTAGTCACCCATATGCCTTGACCTATCTTCCCAGACGATCCATTCCATAATCTTACTGGACTGACTGGTACTTCCCAAGATGCTCCTTTTTATCCTTTTAAAAACTGGGTGTAATATTTCCCCTTTCCCAAGTATTGGAGACTTCACCTGACTGCCATGACTTTGCACAAATGGTGGAAAGCAGCTTAGCAATAACACTGCTATTTTGCTAAGGACCCAAGGATGCATCTCATTATTTCCCTTTGGAATTGTGTGTTCAGGTTCCTCATATGGTCTCAAAACTATTCTTCTCTGACAATGTTTGGGTATTCATTCTCCTTATTCCTCTCTTGAGACTTAGGGGCTCAAGAGGTGTGGAAGGGCAATTGCCATTGGAAACTGGGTTAAAAAGTTGTTGATCACATGAGCACCTGATTAGGAATAATTACTGTTACAAATAAAGGAAATGAAAATGAAGCTTCAGGCAAATCAAGACAAGGTCAGACAAGGCACGTCCTGAGGCTTTGTCAACTCAGTGCAAAGATTCTCCGGTTTCCTAGGAGTGGTGATACTGTATGTACAAGGCTGCAGCGCCACACTAAAACAGGGGTCTCTGTAGCAGGATCAGCCCAAAAGTATTTCCTCGTGCAATCATGAATGTTCAGAAAGACTTTGTGCTGCTGCATTATTACCTGAAAAGATCCAATTCTCACACACCTCACATATCTACCCAGAAGGCCTACTGAAGTCAGCTTTTTATTCCTGGTTAAGTCAGAAGTGAATCTTCGTGGAATGAATGTGTGTCCTGCACATGAGACGCTTCCCTGTGCTTACAGAGAAAAGATTGCACAATAGGTTAGAAAGTCATGCTGCCCACAGGTTATATCCTACCTCTATTAAAAGCAAAACAGGAGAATTCAGGTAGGATCATTTTAAAACAGCAACAATAGTGGTGGTGGTGATCACAACCACAGCAACTATCAGGGTGCTTTCATTTTGCTGTAAACTACTGTCTTTCTGCAAAGATGAGTTCTGCAGCTCCTAACCTGTGGGTAGCTTTAGTCCAAAGCCTTTGAATTTATGGTGAGTAATTTTATTATGATGATGAGGCAGGAACTAATTTTCAGTGAAACAGATGATGAGTAAGCTGAAACAAGGCAGTTTTCAAGGAAACACCTCAGTCATACCTGACCTGGTGCAGCCACGGAGGTATAAATTACTTTGCTAGGCTTCTCAACAAAGAGAAAAGTGTAACCACAGGAAGCAATCACCCCATTTCACGTTAAGAGCTTATTCTTTCTGTGCCCAACTACTTTTACAAAGATGAGACACACAGGTTAAAACAAAGGACACCCTTTTCTTACTGGGTTTATTTTACAGGAAAGAAAAAAATAAGTCCCAACCCAGCAGAACTGCTATGGAAAGCAAAGCCCTTGCCTTTGTGTCTTCAGCTGCTGTTAAAGTTACACTTGCTTATTCTCCTGCAGTTGTTTTAGCTGAAGTGAAAGCATTTTACAATACAGAAAGCAGTAACATGGGAAAGTAGCAGAAGGAAATTTTTATTATCATGGCATTTTTTCACAAATGTTGAGTTCTTTAAGGAAAATAGGGACTTTATCCACTTGAAGCCCATGGTGCAGATTTCCAGTTACATGTTCACAGCATGGAGACATTCTAAAAATAATTTCCTCAGCTCAAGACCTCACAATCACCATATTAAATCTTCAGGTCTTTTCCCCAGGGTGGAGGAACAAAACCTACTATCAACTGTTATTTCAGGGGGGTTGCTATTTAATCTGCTTTAAAAGTCCTTGCCATGACCCACCCCTGCCTGCCATACACCAGCAGGTGTTCTCCCTTGCGCTCATGTAACTGCAGGACCAGGCTGTACTCCTGGATAGAGACCACTCAGTTGCCTCTAATCTTCTGCTAACTGCTCATTGCTTGGCTTTCAATCCACTCTAAGTGGATTTCACTGACTTTTCATAGCTATTTGAGATAGAAATGTATTAGTTTCTATTGTTCAGATGTTTACTGTACAGCTGTATCATTCTGGTACCAAAAAGAAGCATCTTAAATTCTGCAGTGAAAGTCTCCTCCCGTGACTTGATTGTCATACTGGCAAAGACCAGAAGGTTTTCTACCAGGGAAATACTTGCTGAGAAATACTGCTATGGTGGCCTGTGAACAGGCTTGCCTGATGGCCAGCCAAGCATTTTGGCACAGCCAAAAGCACCTCTTCCCACTCCTGCGATCTCTTGTTTGCAATGTTACTATCCCCTGGGGAAAGAAGACAAAAAAAAAAGACTCCAGATAGTAAAGGCAGAAGAAGTCTTTTAGATTAATTCCTGGATCTTGGAGATATCAGGATGCTCTATCCCAAATCTGTGCCCAGGTTTTTGGAAGGTGCCCAGGATGGCAGGGGAGAACCACCGTGCTGGGCACTCTGCTCAGCCTTTTCTGGGCACTCAATCTCTGCATTGGCAGAACACTGATCAATGACTTTGAAGCAGTTCCTTCAAAGCTTTTTCACATATTTCTAGACTAATTTGCTTGTGCGCTTCTCTCTACCATCTCAGCTTAACCCCAACTTTTAATCTGTCTTCTCCTTTCCTAAATTGCCCTGTATAAAATTGTATGAGAAAAATATACCCAAAGATTTATAAAATTTTGCAGAAGCAAATAAATTACACTCGGCAGTAGGAAGACACCTCTTCACTTATTTTCCTTCCTGAGGAGCCAGAGAGCTTAAAATCAAAGTAGATGCAGCAGATGGGGTGCATTTCCAGCTTTCCCTTTCTCTCCTAAAGAGGGAGCTAGAAAGCTGGGGGAGAGGGAGTATTATTTGGTTTGGTTTGGTATTTTCTTTGTCCAACCAACCTCATAACTGCTGCATCTCATTAATTCAATTATTTCTTTAAAATAATGAGCATTGAAACATTGTTTTCCTGCATTCAATGCTTCCTTTAATCAAGTTTTAGGCTGTCAGAAAAAGAGCAGAGTGGCAAAGTGCCAATAGAGAAAAACTAATGAGTCTGATTAATCTCCAGACTTGGCTTAAATGAGGCATTTGTGGTTTACTGGAAGTTTCGTAGCCAGGTTGGATGCAGTCTTAGGCAGGTTGGTCTAGTGGGAGGTGTTCCTGCCTGTGGCAGAGGAGTGGGAACTGGATGATCTTTAAGATCCCTTCCAACCCAAACTATTCAATGATTCTATGATTCTATAATTCTACTTTTCATGGATTTTACATCTTAAAAATAATGAGTAGAAACAAGGGAAGCTTTCCTGAGTGCTATGCCAATATTCCCATGCTGGTATCTAAGGTCAGATTTATTTCTCACTGTACTCACCCACACTTCAATAACTCCCAGTCTCCAAGGTGTCAACTTATTGACAGAAAAATGAAAATAATAGTGTCCTCTTGTCTTGATCACTATATACAGTTCAGATCATGCTGTTCTGAGAAAGATATATTGAAACTGGAATAAGTTTAGAGAATAGCAATCTATGTAATTATGTACATTGCTCATTGTGTGTGAGAACTGGGGAGGAAATGTATTATTTAAAGTAAGGAAAATCCTGACTGAAGAACAGATGGATAGGAATTGTCTTTAAATGTAGTTACATTATGAGGCGAATCCTAAAAATCAGAGCAGACTTCAGGTGAACAGGAGAGACAAGAGCATCATTAGTTCCAAAATCAAATATCTCTATGTATAAGCACTTATGTAGAAGATAAGTGTGAGTTCCACCAAAAGAGTGACTAAATGCAATTACATCAGAAATCCTTTCTAATCTTTACTCCTCCAATGAGGGTTTTTTTAAAAACAAAATTAATAGTAGCATTGGGATAAACAAAAGCATCATTCCCAAGGGATTTGACTTCTGATCTGTACAGATGTATTTTAATTCTTAATGTTGAAGACTAGCAGTAGCAGTACATGCCAGAGGGGAGCACAGCTCGGCCTTATAGGTTGGACTATTAGTTCTACGTGGAGGTTTCTTCCATGAATTTGAAATGGAGCTTATTAAAAAAGAATATGAAGCCACCTTGTTTATTAGTCTTACATGCTTGAATCCTGGGGAATTAATTAAATTTTACTGTTATTCTGGTGGAGATCCTGGTTTTCATTAATACAGACATCTAACTGAGGAAGCTGAAGAAAGCTAATAAAAATATTATCAATATATTTTTTGGTGGTGGCAATGTCAGTAAGCATATTGACCTGTTCCTTGTTTTCCTCTATGTCATTTGCCAATTATTTTATATTTTCATGTTTCCATTTCACCTTATAAAGGCTGAAGGAAAAGTCCCTGCCATCTCCTGTAAAGTGCTGTGAAACCTGGCAAAGCAAACTGCAGTGTCTGAATGAAAAGTTTCTGTTTCCTAGAGCATGTCTGTTTAAAGAAAATCCCATCTGTAAAGTGCTGTAGATTTAGTGTCTGATAAAGAACGGTCAAAAGCCTCTGGAATTTTAATGTGGTTCACCTTGAAAGAAATGAAGTGGCAGCAAAATCAACCACACTTATAGGTTTCTTAAATAAGAGTGTCAAACATTTCCTCTTTCGGGGTGAACTATGAACGTATTCTACTCTCTCTGAGAATCTTCACAGCTTCTGCTAAAGAAAGATATGCTTCAAATTCTTACCTTTCCTGCTACAATTGCCTGACTTATGCAAGAGTTAATCTGGCCTGTAATAATCCCCAATCACTTTTAGACAATTACCTATTAGTTTGATGAAATCTCGCATGCTGCAAAATCAGCTGGGAAGTTTTAGAACAGGTAGGCTAAGGGATTTGAATGCCCTGATGAAAGTGGAATTTAGATACTTTGTCCCTCTGGAATGAGGGTATTACAGAGAATTATTGAAAAATTATTTCAAAATATTGTGAATAATCTGAGAAAAAGACTTAAAGTTTCCCTGTAACTCTGCTAGCTTCTATAATAATTTTTCTGGTAGGCTTTGTTCTCTGCAAATCTGTGGTTTATGCTGTTATAATGTATTTACATTTGATCCACTACAGAAGCTATTTCTCTCAGAAAAGCAATATCCTAACATATAAACAACACATTGCCCAAAAGGATATTTCTTTACTTCTTTGGAGAGAAGCAATTTTTAAGTCTAGGGATGGAGTTTATTATACCTTATGTCTGTTACACAAAGTGTACACCTCTTACATTTACAAATAAGTTGAAATTTCTTTTACATTTTCCTATTTTATTGTCCCTGTTGCACCTTCATTTTGAGCCTGATTCAAAGTTCACAGAAGGGATTGCTGCCCACTGACTTTAGGAGTCCCTAGCAGTATCCCTAGGGAGGTCCCTAGGGAGCATCATTCCCTAGCAGATTTAAGAGAGATATAAAACTCCTCAATAATGTTCAGCAAACATAAATAGCTGCCATGCATGCCTTTTTGTGGTTAATTAGCACATACTCTTGCTGCCACAAAAGTCACTAGAGACAAAGTCTTGGTTTTTTCTCTCCTTGAGAAATGAGTTCCTGTTTTGTATTATAACTTGAAAATCCACTTGAAGATACTGGATGAGATTTCCCTGCTGCAGATAACTTGCCTGCCTATAGCAGCCAAAGAACACAGGAAGTTTCCCCCTCTGGTTGAGAAATTATACCTCATTTGCAACTGAACTGCTTTGCTCCAGTGAAGCATAACCATTAATTGGATAGTATAATGCACTACCACATACTAGTAAACAGTGAGAAAAAAACCCTTCATTGCTGATACTACTACTTAACCATTTGAAAAAGCAAAGTAATTGTATTCTAATCCTTTATGTATATGAGCTGTCTCAAAAGGGATTTTTTTTGACACTTTGGAGCTTTCAGATATTAGAATTTGGATATCTTCAGGTATTTAGGAGACAGGAATGTTGAGCTTACCTCCAAAGGAAGAGAGAATTGTAAATAATCAAGGAAGGCTCAAAGACATGGCCATTTTAAAAAATGTCATTCTTGGCATTTCTCATCCCCTGTGGCAAATGAAGCCTGTTCCTGTGACTAAATGGTAGCTGTGGTTAGTCTCACATTTATAACATTTTTTCTTAATATTTTCCTGAGGAATATCTTTGAATTGAGCTGTCTTGTCCAGCTAGATATACTGGAACTTGCCTTTGTGTGGCATGATCTTGTCTAGCCTGCTTTGACCTCCTGTAGGTCCTATACATCTCAGTCCATTGTACACACCGTGTGCTGGCTCAGCTAATCATACATCAAGTCCTTACAAGCATCATATAATTCATCTCTGTTGTTTGCCAAGGTCAGGCCTGCTATTGTTCATTGTCTCATTAAAGCTATAGTTTTCCACTGGAAAAACACTTCAAAAAAGACAGTAATCAGATGAACTTAACTGCACCTGCAGAGGTAGAAATATAATTGACAAGAAATCCTATTTTTCACAGAAGGCAATGGGATGGATTACTGGTACATGATGAGTAACCAAAACAAGCTACTGAATTTTTGAGGGGCTGGATTCCTACAGTCTGCAACCATTCTATGAGGCAGCTTCTGGTACATTGTGGTTACCTTTCGCTGAAGACTTCATGTCTATTTATCACAAAATCCCTCAGCCTCACATTTGTTGGTGCCATGCAGTTAGGTCGGATTTTCTAGCTGACCAAGAGTCTAAGGCGAAACATTTCACTCCCTTTTCTTCCATCATGAGCCTGGAAGTCATTTGGCAGGATTCATACCCTACATGACATTGTCTGAATTCCCTAATCTTCTCCTGATGCACTTAGGTATCCAAATTTCTGCCTTTTCAAAGAGGATGTGGAAAGGCAGGGACAGGCTGGTCCTTGAAGGTAGCTTCCAAGGTCTGTCTTACAATGTTTAGTACCAATTTTATTTGAGGGTAACAAGGTATGGTTTTTTTTCTCTAACATTGTTAATTGGGTTTGTGTGTGTGGTTGTATTATTTTTATGTTGCAAACTGAATTAATAATCTCTGCTTTCATAAATTTTCTCATCCTGAAATCTCAAAACATTATTTTTGTGTCTCACAAAATGGCATTTTAAGTTAGGTGATCTGATTTTCCATCAAATTAGCCTCACAGGGTTGCTTCTTTGCAGGATGTAGAAGGTCCCAGGAGTCCCTGGTCAGGTGTGCTAGTCAGCTTTGATTACTGTGGCCTTCCTATGCTCATGAGGACACAACCAGAGCACACTGTGACACAAAGGAGGAAGGAGTAAGGAGAGGGCAAGGGATGAGCTAGAAGAAAGATGAAGGATCAGTCAGGATGAAGTGGACTGCAGCCATCAGAACAGCCAAGGACAGTGCAATTAAGGCTGAAAGAAGAGATCTATGACAGATGCGAGTCATGACAACCTGACTGTGCTGCTTACCCAGTGTTGCGTGCAGGTGAGGAGGAGACAAGTACAGCCATGGCACTAGAAGACAAGTGTTTCCACAACTGAACAATATGAACTTCAACTTCAGTGGCTACCTGCGATGGTCAAAGCTTACATTTTTCCCAAAAAGCAAGGAGGACCTCTGCATAATGTCTGTACCCAATTCTGATGTTCAGTCTCAAAGTTTAAAAATGCATTTTACTTTTGGGCTGTGCTTGTTGCTTTTGGGTGAGGCTTGTGAGGAAGAGTACGAGTGCTTCTTCACCTCACCAAAGAGGAAAGAATACCCCTAGCTCAGCTTTTTGCTTTGTGTGCATTATGTCCCACTGACCCTCAGAGCAGAATGCTGTAGGGTAACAAACAAAAGCATATTTTTTTCCCTGCAATATAACTTTTTCTACTATTTTTCCTTTTTTGTGGTATTCTTTTTGGAATGCATGGTGTTCCTTGGAGATAAAGCATACTTCTTTCTGAGTTGCAGGCTTGAAAACCTGTGATAGTATTAGGCAGATTTGTTTCCTGTCACTTATTGCCCTGCTAGTACGAAAGCTTATTTTTTTTCTAAAGCATGTATCTTGTGGTCAGCTGCATGTGGTGCTAATACACAATTACGGTAAATTTACATTTTACCAGCTGAAATTTCCTGTAAGCTTTCTGTGGGCTAGCAATACAAAATGAAACTAAGCAAGCCTGTTCTAACAAATGAGAACTACTATTTGATTTGTTTTAATTTTGTTTAATTTTGTTTGTTTGATTTTTTTGTAACAGTAGCTGGACTGGATGCTGTCCTACCACAGCTTGTACCAAGCATGAAAAAAAACATATGGCAAATAATAATTTTTAAGACATTTACAGACATTTCCCTCTGTCATAAAAATCCTTGATATTCTGCAGAGCCTTACGGGTGGTGATGTTTCTAGTGATCAGTCA
>WAAB01015918.1:0-14581 GCA_013389865.1 Piaya cayana
GGTGATTCTGATTTTATGATTCTGTGACTTGCAGAGACCCACCGCCTTCAGCTAATTCTTAGACTTGGCATCCATGGCACATTTAATTAGGTCCTGAAACAGTGACAGAACCTAAAGAAATTACTCTCTGAGCAAGTCTAGAGCTCAGGCAACAGAATGGATCTGTAACAACACCAGATGCATTAAAAGATGCCCTTCTGCATGTGCACTATTGAGATCATCTTGCTGCCTCAGTTTCTTGTTCTAAAAACACTGATGAGGCCAGCATCATAAAAGCCAGACAAAGAACTAATGAAGAATCTTCACATTCCAGTCCCGTAAATTTATATAACCCTGTTTCTAGAAGAGCTTTGTATAACAGATGAAGATATTTCCTTCTTTTTCATTTCAGCTAGGCCACAATGATAAGTAGAACACTGAGAAAATCTTGTTTTATCAGAAGATCTACCAATGGTTAGGTGCTGTGGGATGACTTAGCAGATGTTAAGTGCACAGGAGGTGTTAACTCATGCTGGTTGAGACCCTACATCAAGGTTAAACAGTCTGGCTTTGTGATAAATATTACAAGGTGTGGATGGCACCAGCATTAGTTTTTTTCAGTTGTCACTAGGCAGTCTACAGTCAGACGTCCTGAATGGTCCCAACCTGAATCTGTCCAATGGATTTCAATAGCAAGCTCACCATCATGGTGGGACTGCAGATAGTAGTCAAGCGCATGTGTAATATAAACCTCAGACAAGAGGGATACTACCACTTGCTTTCATACATAAGCCCTAACCTTAGCTAACAAATATACTTCCCAGTACAAGAAAACCTCGGACCTCTGTGAAGAGGTGGATTTTCTGCAGTTTCTCACCTACCGAAGTCTAATCATGGGTAAGGTGACCAACTGCTTCAGCCAATAATCTGCATCACTAGGGCAATTCGCAAATTGCCAGCAGCACTGTGATGGCTGGGAGTGGGAACTCACACTTTAGGTAATTGTAAGCCAGTATTCTATGTTTAAAAAAAGGTTAAAAGATTTATCACACTACAGCTAGCTGAAGGACTCCAGGCTGCTCTCAGATGCCCAGCCCACAGCAGATTTAATGTTGCAAAATCCTCTTCTATAATACCAAAACCCCTGCAATTAATGGAGCTGCTCCATACCAGAGTAACACAAGTTCTGAAACTTTAGGAAGACTATATGTTTTCTGTAGGCACAAATACCACATGGATATTCACTTTTTATGCAGCCAGGAAAGACAGAGTTAACTATGAGCCTCCCTTCTGTTTCTGCCTGTTGCCTGCTTACATTAGCTCAGGGCAGAACAGCGATTTCTGCCAGCCAGAGAAACAATGCCTGCAGCACTGCTCGGTTCCCGTACACAAACAACTCCCATGCTTTCTCCTGCCTGCTGGGGGGTCTGCCTTTCTCCCAGCCATGTCTGTTTTGCAGATGGGATTTTTAGAATGCTGTAATATGTAAGACGAGATCTGATTTTCCCGTGCTCCTTGAAGAAACAGACACAACAAGGGGAGAAATATGTAATTGGATAAAAAATTACAGATTTTTTTCTTTCAGGAAAAGTCACGCTTGCGAGGATAGGATATGGCACTTCTTGTTACATAATAGCAATGCATTTCAAGTTTATTAGAAGTTCTGGTTTGGTAGAAGAATGGTGTTTTTTAACTGGAATAACTTAAAAGTTTTTAAGTAAATTTTTCAAGTAAACTTGAATGAAATGTTTGATCTGACTGATCCCAGTTGTTTTGTTGGTTTGGGTTTTTTTTGGCTAAGCATGTTTTTCCATATTTTAATATTAATGAAAGAAGATATCAAAATATAAAATTTGATGGAATAAAAATCTGGTTCTTATTTAAATGAAATAAGATGCAAGCAAGTTCATCATTTTCTAGATTTCTAGAAAATAAAATGGCCAGTCTGGCTTTTCCTACAGAGTTTCAGGTTTTGTAAGTCTTTTTCCTCCAGGCTGGCTCAGGTTTTGATGCTACTCGGGGGGACATTCCCATTTCATACCCAGGAGGGAGCTAATGAAGACCACCACTCATAATGAGCTCTCAGGAATCAGTTAGTTTCCATAAGGTCCCAACACCTACTAACAGAGAGGCTCAAACAAAGAACCTAGAGTATGCTGCTCTGGAGGGCACATACCTACAAAGGGAGACCCAAACTAAGAACATAGCTTTAAGTAATTACAGAGAACAAGATCAATTCCCAGATTTTAGGATGATGTTGAAATATCTTTTTTTTTTTTTTCTTAATACACTACTAGAAAATTCCTTGACTGTCTTTGGAAGGAAAAAAACTAAAAAACCCCAGTGATTCTGATAAACTCCTTTTTTTAAATTGTATGTCTAGAGCTGCTTTTTTCACTAGTGGATACAGAGTGTCTAGTGTCCTGAGGCTACCCATGGTATGTAGAGACTCTTCAAGGATTGGCAACTCCCTTACCACAATAGTCAATAGGCCTGTGGGCAGACACACATAGCTCATATTTCCCAGGAAACTTTTTATTAAGTCAGTCATAAGCGAAGTCAAACAGTTCATACTAATAGCAGACAGCTAACCACAGATCAGGCTCATGTACTGCCTCCCACAGTTCTCACACGTGCCTGTGCACACTTACAGATGTTCATCACTACCGGACTGGAGCTGAGAGACCATTTCCAGCTCTCTAGTGAGACATGGGACACTGCACTAATGCACCACAAGCTTAAAAGCTTTGGAAATCCATTCCAGTTCTTCCTTGTTTCACCAGGTGCACAGAGTTCTGCCTCAGCCCTTCATGGGAACCCAAAAGGACTTCTGGTCTCCAGAGTCTAATACCTCCCAGGATACTTTCACATGCTGCCCTTCGCATGTGCTTTTCCTCTTTGCCCTGCTGTTCTCTGGTAAATATTTTCTGTCCATAGTCATTGGCATCTACAGAGCCTATTAACATAACTTACACAGAGAGGTTCTTTACAGCATCAGAATTTTTCTTTTCTATTAAAGGAGTAGTATGTGGCTACAGAAGCCTGACAATCTGTTGCTTTCAACTGAGTTATGTCCCCTGGAAAATATAAACTTGATGATTCCTTCATAACCCATCAGCGATGGTGGTGGTGAATAACTGCTATTGACTTTGCTTAGCTTTTCTATTTCTGCAATTAACATCAGTAAAAAGAAAAAATAAGGTGCTTTTTTAAAAAAAAAATTAAAAAGTCAAACTATGGTAGCATTTTCCCAAGAAACATCTTCACTGTCTGCTGGAATCATGAAAATCAGCATTCTTACAAAGTCCTTTACTAGGCATTTTATAACCAAACACTTCCTTCTTAACACTTTTTTTCTTGAGGTTAGACATGCTTCCTCTCTTCAGGAGTTTGACAGTTCCCAGGAAGTGCCAGGATACCTTCTGGAAGTTAAAGTCACTGAGTCCTGTATAAGAGAAGCCACCAGCACCAGCTTCACTGAAAGTAATAAAGAAGCCTAATGTGAAGTCTGAATGGTAACGTCTTTCCGATATCCCTCCTTTTACTCCCATCACAAATGCCTGGTAGTTTTCCAGGCCCAGCACTGCACTTTTGGGGACAGTCAGACAACAGAGTGTGATAGGTGCCACCTGGGGTTAGGCAAGCTCATTTATTAATCATAGAGTCATAGAATAACCAGGTTGGAAGAGACCCACCAGATCATCGAGTCCAACCGTTCCTATCAAACACTAAACCACGTCCCTCAGCACCTCATCACCCGTGCCTTAAACACCTCCAGGGAAGGTGAATCAACCACCTCCCTGGGCAGCCTGTTCCAGTGCCCAATGATCCTTTCTGTGAAAAATGTTTTCCTAATGTCCAGCCTAAATCTCATCCTCTGAACCATACAAGAATCACAGAAATGTGACTTGTATCCCCTGAGGTAAAATGCTAAGAAGCCCAGCAATAAACAGAAATAATTTTGTCCACAATTTCTTTAGAAGCAGGGGTGTATTCTTCTCACCCTCACTTTGAAGAGTTGGCATACTGGTAGGATCCATCAAATACACTGCACTTTTGTAGCTGGATGTGCAGCAAGCAGTTTGCACACAGCACATCTCCAGTTCAGGGCCTGCTGAACCTTATCCACCTGAACCAAAAGCCCTGTGTGTGTTCTCTGTGCCCTGGCATGAACAGTAGTATGATGCAAAGGGTTCTAGGGAAATCGGTGCCATTCCCCCAGATTTCTCTGAAAATCTGGCCAAATACACACACAAAAAAAGAGCAAAGCCAATTTATCCCTTTTCCTTGTTTCTTTCAAGAATAGTTCCTGTATTTCATTCCAATGTTTTTTGCTGAAATAACATAAAATAGATTTGATATTAGTTAGGCATGAGATACAGATAATAGACTCTCCTTCACTTTGTAGTCAACTGTGTTTCTGAGAATAACTTTGGATATTGGTGTAGCTACTGCGTGATCTCTAATACTTTCAATGACATTCATTCCACCTGGTTGCTCCAGTAGTAACAGTCAATGATTCCTTCAAGACGAGCACTTTCTTGGTCTTTCACACCCTCACCCCTGCAGTTCACAGTCCAAAAGACTGTTTTTAAGGAGAAAATTACAGAGGCAGGAGTTGTGCTGCATGTAGTGTTTGCCATTTTTGCATGGCTGCAATTGATCTCACTGGGTTATATAACAGAAAACAGGTGAGAAAGAGAGAATAGGCCAGGGATGGGAGATAATTTTATATGTGAAAGATCTAGGAGCATTATTTTCTGTTAAATCCTCTGGATTGATTAATGTTCTTGGCAGCATCTTCCAGCAAAAGGGATCCTTCTTGTCCTGTGTTGATAGTAATCATAATCCCCTCCAGGCACTAGGCCAGACTTCTGACTTCTCTTGGCACTGTGCTCAACCAGGCTCAGCACCACCTTGTGATGGATGATAACACACTACTGAGATGATTTCTGAGCTGCAGAAAAGCAGGCAGCTCAGCAGACTTTACTACTTGTCAAGTGCCCAGCATTGATGTATCTATTTGGCAGGATGGTAGAGTAGGCTTCTTTTGAATGTTTGCACAGCAGCCATAGAAGTGATGACAACCACTCCAGGGGTCTAGTCAAAATTCCAGTCTTTACTTCTAACACACCCAAAGTTACAACTTCTTACTTTGAGCTTGGTCAAAGTAACAGCTGTCAACTACAAGAACTTGGACAAAACCAAATTCACTCACAAGTGTCAAGAAAGAAAAGTAAGGTATGTTTGAGGATGGAATAAGGGCAGAAAGAGAAAAAGAAGAAAAGTAGCAGAAGAAAGGGGGATATGACATTAAAAAAATCATCATATTGATGAATCCAGAGGAGGTTTCACCAGGAAAATGGTACGCTCATGTTCTTCTTGGCACAGATTGTTTATAGAGAAGCTACATCTCCTACTAGCATGTGAGTTGCACAGAGAGGGGGCCTTGCCACACCTGTGCAATATTTCTGTGTGGAATATTCTTGAATTGGGCATGCACAGAATTTCCTTTGGGGAAGTTCTCAAACTGAGGCTGGTTAATTTCAGGAGTCACTGGCAGTTCAAAGGATTCTTGCCAGAAAAACATCTGTGTGAACCCTTTTGGCACACATGTGCAACCAGGGTGCTCCCCTCAGCACTACATCTGGCATGGATGGTCCAAAGAACCACAGCAATCTGCCACTAGTCAGGGAGGAGGTGGCAGCACCTACCCCACACCTCACTCTCTCTCCTCTGCTGCTACCAAACTACTTAAAACCCCAAGCACATATACTGTTCCACAACAGGATGGCTAAGACATATAGACAAATACAAATAAAGGAATTGATCTTCACACTGTTGCAGATGTCCACAGAGGGTATGCTATTTGGGGACTGAGCACATGCTTTCCTCAGCATAAGGACGATTCCTCTTTAGTCCTCCAGTAGATCACCTCTAACAGTCCCATGTGGGAAGCATAGCAGCAACATCTGTATATGAAATTTGCCCACAAATCACAGTACTGAATACTGATGCATTATTTTCAACAGCTTTTTTTCCTTATAAACAACTGACCGAATATGGCTGGGGTTTTTTGGTATCAAAAGTGCTTGTACTCTAAAGTGAAGGTGAACTTAATAACAAAAAGATCACTGGTTTTACCTATAAATAGTGTTTACATATACATAATTCTAATATATTTTATTGTGGCTTGTTGTTAAACCTGTTCTGTGACAACAAGTATTGACTTTAATGCCCCATGTAAGACCACCTGAGACAAACTACTAAACAGACCAGCACAAAAGTGGTAGTGAAGATATAGGCTGACTGAAATAATACAAGCATGGTTGTAGTGCTGTTAAAAATAATTGATTTTGGCAACTTGAGGTCTATGGACTGTAAAAATGTCATTTCAGAACTGCTTTGCCAACAGCAGAGTTGTGTGCCTAGCTTGAGATTTCAAAAAATACTGAGAAGAATGTCTCTTTGAGTGAGAAAACAGAGTGAAATGGCACTGAATAAAAAAAGTGTGAGAAACATTGTGTTGATAAAGTCTTCAAACCCAAACATTTTCTTATTAAAAAGTCCAACTTATATGTTCATTTTATAATGCATAAGCCTATTGTTTATACTTTCTCTCTAGAGCTTATCAGCCCAAAATCAGATGTTCAATAGCATTCTGATTTTATGGAACATTCATAAATCAGGTCCTGAAAAATTTTTCATTTTATTCAGTGCATGCATCTCCTCATATTCACTTCCTTAGGTTCAGACATATCACAGAATCACAGAATCACAGAGTCACAGGGTTGGAAGAGACCCATCAGATCATCGAGTCCAACCATTCCCATCAAACACTAAACCATGTCCCTCAGCACCTTGCCTACTCATGCCTTAAACACTTTCAGGGAAGGCGAATCAACCACCTCCCTGGGCAGCCTCTTCCAATGCCTAATGACCCTTTCCGTAAAAAAACTTCCTCCTAATCTCTAGCCTAAATCTCTCCTGGCAGAGCTTGAGGCCATTCCCCCTCGTCCTGTCCCCTGACACCTGGGAGAAGAGGCCAGCTCCCTCCTCTCCACAACCTCCTTTCAGGTAGTTGTAGAGAGCAATGAGTTCTCCCCTCAGCCTCCTCTNCAGTCTGTAGTTCTGCATAGGGTTATTGTGCCCCAAGTGCAGGACCCAGCATTTGACCGTGTTAAACCTCATGCCGTTAGACTCAGCCCAGTGGTCGAGCCTGTTCAGATCCCTTTGCAGAGCTTCCCTACCTTCCAGCAGATCGACACTTCCACCAAGCTTAGTGTCATCTGCAAACTTGCTAAGGGTACACTCAATGCCTTCATCCAGGTCATTGATGAAGACATTGAACAGGGCTGGACCTAGCACTGAGCCCTGGGGAACCCCACTCCATATGCTCATCCTGGAGATCTACAAGTGAACATGTGTTTGTGTGTCAGATACTCAGAGGGACACTATGCTGCTGAGATCCCGAATTAGCTCTAAATTCTCATTAAACATGTGTATGATGCTCACAGGGTCACATTCCTTCTGCTTTATCTTTCTCTGAGAAGATACAGAGTTGTTGAATTGACCCTGTTAGACTTCTCCACCTAGGTGCTCAGTAGAACACCAACAAAGTGTAATAGGATTTCATACTTTTATGTGAATCTTTCAGAAATCTTTCAGCTCTTTTGGAGATTTTACAATCCTTCAGTTATCAGCTTTTGCATGACTTTTCATATCTGCCAAGCAATCTGCTGCCTAACTGGAAGATGATAGAAACATGGAATGTTTGAGTTTCATGGAAAAATTAAGAGTCCTGTGTCCTAAGAGAAGTCTACAGATTCTGTGAGAGAAAACAGGAAGTCCTGCTCAGACGTTTCACCTCAGAAAGCTGATCAGTGCACAAGCCTCCTACAGGGAAAACAGTTCCCACCTGTGCTACTTCCATTGTGTTCAAAGTTGATTCCTCCCTTCCTATTATCATCATGAGAGCCAGATACACCACACTTTGCAGTTCTGCTGCTTGTTCTGTTATTACTGCAGCAGCAATAAATTTAATATCTCCAGCTTTTCAAGATCCTCACCCAGCTACAAGATGATGCTCCTCTGAGGTATGGAAGATGGTGTTAGATCTCACTGTTTGTAAAAAAGATCAAGTACAAAGGAAGAAGGGTTGCAGAGCCACACTGCCACTCATAGACTGCTCCAGAGCCCTGACCCTGCTTGGTGGTCTGTGGCTGCAGGTGCTGTAAAAAAAACACATGGGTTAAAAAAAACAGGCTTTATCCCTCAAACAAGGTTCTTCACTCTTCCAGTTTTAAAACAAGGAGCAATTGGACTGTTGAAAAAGGCATTACCTATCCTTTCCCAGACCATATATGTGGCAGTGGCTTCTCCCTACCTTAAAACAGCACCTGTATTTATCCCTGTAAGACTACTTTTTCAGAGTTACAAGGGTGTGAGTTCCTCAGACAAGTCTAAGAAACACAAATCCTCAGCTGTTGTGCAGTGGGACTATTAAGGTAGGCAGTCAGGAAAACCATAACCTGATTTTTAAGTGCTAGAATTTGATATGATACCTTGAAATAATTCTAAAGAGCTGATCCTTAAAGGCTTGCCTCGAAAAATTCTTGCCCTTACTGTTTGATGAAGATGATGTGAGTAGAAACACATATGGCTAAAATTTCCAGTCCTGGCTGTTAGTGAATAACCAGAATTCTGCCCCACTCATACACACACTGCATGGTTATTTTTCTGTAGAAATATGCCGTGAATATGTAACTGATCTGAGTAGCCCGTTTAGATGCAGAAAGATGTTTTCAGTTTCCCTAGAAGCAGTCTCTGTATTAAAGGTACATACACGGAACTCCAATATTTCAAAATGAAATACATTTAAATCTCTATTTCATCACCTAAGGCATGCTCATCTGTTATTCTTTTCTTTATTTTAATTCCAATTCAAAGACAAAACTGAACACAGTTTTTACATGATCTTTCTCCTTAGTCCAAATGAATGTCTTTGCTGTAACCAAAAAATTTATCAGCATTGGTCGAAAAATCCATATACTTCAAATGTTAGTTGCCTATGTACTCCTGGATGTCAGGCACCTGAAATTCCTTATTTGACCTGTGGGATGTGGCTACATCTTCTGAAGCAGATTATCCAGACTTCTGCTGCCTGGATAATGCAATGTAAGAGAAGGGACAGTATTTGAAAAAAATTCAACATGCAATAACTCAGATTGTAAGAGTCACAATAAAGGGTCATTAATGGGAGTACTGCATGTTGTCTGTCAGGGGCCTTGATAACAGAGTTTGCGCTCATTTTTGAAATAAACTTTGACTGCACTGCTAACACGAGTGTTAGTCGCAGCCAGAGGAGGAATGGGAGCATAGAGGAGTGACTCTGATATCTCTGTCTGTGCTATTTTATATTTTCTCATCACCCTGTTGCTGATGCAGAAGAGGAGTGTTACCCTATAAAAGCTCGGTGAACTTGTTGGCCCCATGCCTCTGGCCACACTAAGGTGTCAGTAATATCAAAAACTATCATCATCACTCTTCACTTTTTTCTGCTTCTAGGCAGTCCGGTGCTGGGTCTCTAAAACCTGCTGTCCTTTGGAACAGATTTCAAGGTCTCACTGTTGGGACAAAGCAGAGAGTTTATCAGCAACTAAGACAAATGCTAATACCTAACTACAGTTTGAATGCTGCCACACTAAATGATTATCAAGCAAGCCTGTAAAAAGTTGCCTGATGAGCAGCAAGAAAAATAAGAAGAAAACGTGATTCAATTAATCACAAATTAAAGGATCCACTATAGCTCTTGTTCTAAACAGGAACATAAACACAAATATTTACAGACCTAATTCCATTCTCAGATGAGAACAAAAGATTCATAACAATGATTATTGCATAGTCCTAATCTGCCTGTATTTTGGGATATACTCTGCACTGTCTTCTCGTAACAGTTTCACAGGATCAATGCTAGTTTAAAGCCAGGCTAACAGATTACAAATAGTAGGTGTCTGTAAGAAATCATAACTGAATGGGTGTAGCATTAATGTGGTCACATCAGAAGCAGTATTAGGGTTGAAATCATCAAACATATGAACCAACACACTATAAAAAAATAATTTCCTGGTAGGACTTGTTAAGCATAGTGATAAAGGAACAGCTGATACAGTTAATTAGCTGAACCTAATTCAAAAGAATTTGCCTTGTTAGGACTAAATGCACAGTTATGCATGGGAACAAAGTATGTAGCTAAGCCTAGGGAACAATATCTTGAATTTCTAAGTGTAGTGGGCAAAACCCCAGAATGATGTAACAGCAGAAACAGACTAATAGAGTTCTGGAGTGAATAAGTAGCAGATCAAGCTTAAGTGGAAGTGGACTTTACTTCCATGGGTGGCTCTAACCACAATGAAGCTCTTAATGAAATATCCTGCCTGTATTTGTAACTTCCTTTCAAATACCATCACTTGGCAATAAAAACATCTATTCGGTAATGCCCTTCAGCAAAACTGTAAGTGCACATCATTTAGTTTATCAATTAAATGTATGGCTGAAAGGCAACCTCATTTTATTTTACAAGTAAGTTTAGGTAAAGAAAATTCTGACTGTTCAAGGATTCTTCCTATTAGAAAGAACAGCACAAGTCCTATATGGTTAAAGGAAATGCTTAAAATTTGAAGTAGGAAAAGAGGACAGTGAAAATCTAGGAATGGAAAACAGTGATAAACTAACTAAAGGATCAGGCTTCTAAGGTAAATTATAGATTTCCAGTTCCTTGACATCTTCAAGAATACCCCTCTAGGACACTGCAGAGGAGTCTAATGAAGTCATATTGCCTTTTTTTCATAACTTTTTAAGATCTTGAACAAGTAACATGCTAATGCATCTATTGTGACTGGTGAGCAAAGACTGTAAGAAGTTACTTCCAGAAAGAAGTTCTGCTAGAAAATGCAAATGCATCTTTGATGTCTAGATCAATGAACTCTAGATTACTGGTCCACTGGCCTGAGTTCTTGAAATGAGAAAGAATTGGAAAGAGAGGCAGTGGAAATTGTAAAATTATCTCTGAAAACCAGTTGTCTGTACTATGATTGATTTCCATATTTTATTATCTCACCCCATACTTCCAAAGAATAGTAACCTCTTACAGATCTGTGATGCAAATGACTAGTGTGTGAGGGATAAGGTATGTTTCTGCCACCAAAGGAGTGCAAATTAGGTATTGGAGAAAGACCACTTCTCAGCAACCAATACCTATCACAGTACATTAATCAAATTTTATTTGTCTTGTGAGTTCACTATGTTCCACTCTGTTTGTGTGAAACAGAACACTTACATGCTGTCTGAATGAGGTTTTTTGGTGTGTAGAAGCAAAATATATGAAATCCAATATAATTATTAATGCAAGATAGCTCTCTACTCCTCTCTTTAAACACTCCTACATATGCATATTGGAAAAAAAAAGAGCTAATGAATGCCTTTGTGGGTCCTTGCATTTGAACATGCACCTCACTTCCTTGAAGCTCCCTCCTTCCTGATAGTTTACATTTCTGCTGTTGGGATGGATGCATCTGCCAGCCATAACTTGCCAAGCCTACCAGCAAATTTCTCATTCGCTGCTCCCACAAACTGTTCTTTCTTTTCTCTTATACATACTTGCCCTGCCTATTAAGAATAGTTCTATCCTGTCCTGTCCTGTCCTGTCCTATCCTATCCTATCCTATCCTATCCTATCCTATCCTATCCTATCCTATCTTATCCTATCCTAATTACCTATAGATAGCATGAGAGTTTCCAGTAAGGCTGGAGGTACAAGGCTTCCACTGTTTCTCTCTTTGCAGGATCACAATGTGCTTGCTTTAGATAAAAGCTCTGCCTTTCTCTTCAAAACAAAATGTAATTCCCATAAAAGTCCTCCTCCCCTTTTACTTAGTAATCAGGACAGACATAAAAAATGCTTTACAGAACCTTGATTTTTAAATCATTCCAATAATGTCTGCTTTTACTACTTGAGAACAATAATGACATTTACAGGGGACGGGCCAAGAGGGAATGGCCTCAAGCTCTGCCAGGGGAGATTTAGGTTGGGTATCAGGAGGAAGATTTTTACGGAAAGGGTCATTGGGCATTGTAACAGGCTGCCCAGGGAGGTGGTTGATTCACCTTCCCTGGAGGCGTTTAAGGCATGGGTGATGAGGTGCTGAGGGACATGGTTTAGTGTTTGATAGGAATGGTTGGACTCGATGATCTGGTGGGTCTCTTCCAACCTGGTGATTCTATGTTTCTATGATTATATAAAGTGAATAAATTGGGAAAACTTACTTAAACTATTCTCTGCAATTACAGTTTTGAAAATAATCCTTTATAGTCTTCAAAAGCTTTGTTTTAAATACAGCAAAACATAAAAATATTAATTAAAGATACCAATATGCATTTGTGAATTCTAAAAAGAAAAGACATGAATAGTGAAGACTGACAGAAATGCTGTCTTCATGACAGATGAAATGACAGAAAAGCTGGAAGGCTGACAGTTGTTATTTGCACATTCAAATAAACTTTCAGAAAATTAAAGAAAATGAATACCTAACTGTCTTCACCAACATTTCCCTGTCTATAGATACACCTTAAGAAGCATATCTCAGGAGACAAAGCCATTCCAAAAATGTAGATGTTTTTCTTTGGAACGGTGTTATTTTTGTTTATTAACAGCCCCTCAAGAAATGGGATTTAGTCTTCCCATAACATAACTTCACAATTTTATACTTCTGTAAAATGGCATAAGTTTTATCGTCCTAAATGATGTGTGTTTTTAAAACCAAAACCACAAACAAAAACAAAAAAACCCAAAAAACCAAACAACCCCCCCCCTCCCCAAATACATCTGGGCCAAGTTTAATTGATGAAATCTCTCACGTGTGGTTTCCCTTCTACCTTCAAGTTCTTACATATCCTTAAGTTATGATACTTCTCGAATTGTACTTTTGGCTACTTATTTTTACAGATATAGTGAAAATTATTCTCTAAGATATTTACACATCCATCAGATAATTGAGTACCAACTCAGAGCCTGAAGGAATCTTGGCCTTTAGGAAGCCAAATCAAAGTGAGTGTTAGAATCCCTGGTCAGACTAGTTAAACCTGAATTTTGTAGCAAAATATTCTGATGTTAGTTATGCAAAGTATATAGAAAGCTAATGTACATGCAATAGACTTGACAATATTACTTGCATTTAAAATTTAACTGAAGGTTAAATCACAATATCTGTACGCTCAGTTTAAGTCCCGAGGTATTACTTAGGTGTACTTTTTTTTAAAAAAATTGGCTTTGCTTGTTCATTTAAATCAGACACTGCTGCCAGAGAGCTGCAGTGTAAATATTCTGAGAAGTGTATTGTCTTGTAAAAGTATACTTAAAACCACTTCCTCTTCACAAGGCAAATTATTACTTTGTTAATGAAGTAGGGGGAAAGGAGGAAATTAATTTTCTGATATTTACAACTTCCTTTTGGCAGTATAAGGATAGAAAGGAAAATTATTTTATCATTAGCAGACATTTGGTGATTGGTCTTAAATGGAAATAATGCTAGAATAAGAAAGTAAATTAAACAGATCAGCTTATTTAATTCTCTGCTTCTCCCTCTCCAGACTCAGTGCAGAAACATCATTCTATGACAAAACCTCATCAGACATAATTAAATGGGACAATAAATCTCTTTTCTTTCTTTTTTTTCATTGTTTTTATTCACTTTAAAGCTGGAAGTTCTTCATTACACAGCTAAGTATTTCTCCTCCAACTGTAAAGAAGCCATTGCAGACTTTGAATTTCCTTCATATATGTCACATGTTGCAAACAACAAGTTCCAAGTTTGCAACCTTACACAACAAAGTGATTTTCAGCACCATTCAAAAAGTTCACATAACATTTATCAGAATATTTTGTAGAAATAAAGCAGTGATGGCATTAAACTTTTTATCATCTTTAACAATGCTTGCCTCAGCATAACTCTGAGGACAAAAGCACTTACAGACTTACACTGAATCAGCTATAAAGTCAGAAGTGGAAACTGGATGCAATAAAAACCTGCTACTTTTTCCCTAGAAAAGGATGTTAGAGCAGAGGATACTGGAGTTTCAACCTCCAGTGAAGACACTGTGGAAGTCAGGAAGTTGTGAACAGCAGTTACAAGCACTCAAGGTGTTCTGGAATTACACAGAATTCAGCAATTTTTCACAGTTCAGTTTTCCAAAACAATAATTTGGACAAAAGTCAACATGACTTCTATGACAAAGTGACCCAACTACTGGACAAGGGAAAGGCTGTAGATGTAGTCTTGGACTTGAGTAAAGCCTTTGACACAGTTTCTCACAACATTCTGCTACAGAAACAGTCAACCTCTGGCCTGGACAGGCACACACTCTCCTGGGTGGAAAACTGGTTGGCTGGCCGGGCCCAGAGAGTGGTGGTAAATGGAGTTAAATCCAGCTGAAGGCCAGTTACAAGTGGGGTTCCCCAGGGCTCAGTGCTAGGTCCAGACCTGTTCAATGTCTTCATCAATGACCTGGATGAAGGCATTGAGTGCACCCTTAGTAAGTTTGCAGA
>WAAB01015918.1:15098-51638 GCA_013389865.1 Piaya cayana
CTGATGGGAGACCTTATTGCTCTCTATAACTACCTGAAAGGAGGTTGTAGAGAGGAGGGAGCTGGGCTCTTCTCCCAAGTGACTGAGGACAGGATGAGGAAGAATGGCCTCAAGCTCCACCAGAGGAGGTTCAGGCTAGACAGCAGGAAAAAAAAAATTCACAGAAAAGGTCATTAGGCACTGGAACAGGGAGGTGGTTGATTCACCTTCCCTGGAGGTATTTAAAAGATGGTGAAGTGCTGAGAGGCATGGTTTAGTGATTGATAGGAATGGTTGGACTCGATAATCCAGTGGGTCTTTTCCAACCTAGTGATTCTGTGATTTTGTGTGAAAATGAGGTTCCTTACACACTGTATAGCAGTAGAAATGATAATTATGTCGTGACATAAAGATCATGCCAAGCAGGAATTTGTCACATTTAACCTGTTTTAAATAACTTTAAACAGCACTCAAATATTCCTTTGCAATGCTTGTGTATTTTCAAATAAATACATTAACTTACTCATGGATTTTTAAAACCTTGAATAGTGCAGGTTCCAGCTGTGCTTTATGACAGAAAAAAAAAAGCAGCACATGTTCAAAACCCATAAAGAGGTGTGTCCAATTATTTCTGTATATTTCAATGGACAGAATCTATGACAGAGTTCAAAACCCCTAAGCAACTGCAACTGCTTGCACTCAACCCAAACATAACCAGATTTTTTAAAATTTGCATATAAAAATTGTATTTTTTTAAATCAAACCAATGCTACCTATCTCCACACCTTCCCAAGCTACTCTTCCACAGTGCGTATTCTGGCCAACACAATAGTGACTATTCTGTGCTACTGTGTGCTCTGTGAGAAGACAGGAAAAGAGCCATCAAAGTTGAAAGACAGCAGAGAAATTAATAGAACTCTTGCAAGGTAGTAACTTTGCGGTTGTAGAGAATTCATGACAACAGAAGTAATTCTGTCTGGGTAAATGAGACTCAAGTATAGTTGAGAACAATCTGATCTACTATGTAAATCAAAATGGTAGTTGCTCACAAGCAGAATTTCTTCCTAGGTCAGCTGAAGGTCTTAAAAATTTTATCTTTCACAACTGTTTTGACCATTCCTACTATGTAGATACATTGCTGAAATATGTCAAACAGCAAATATTTTGGACAAAATATCCAGAGCTGAAGGAGAAGACATTATCCTGATTTTAAATGAGACACTATCTGTTTCAGCCTCTGAGTCACCAAGATTTTTTTTTTTAATCCAAATCCCTCTTTTTCAAACACAAATATTTATCATGTCCTTAGTGCCAAGAAGAAACTGCTTGTCAGGAGAACTAAGTTAGCCAAACTTAAGCAAGTCATCTGCTTAAAAAAAAGCTCAAAGCAAGCTCCTAGATATCTACAACCTCTCATTTCAAAGGTCCTTCAAGGATCCACACTAGTTAGCACACCACATGATAAAATGAATCTGACCACTAACCTGATGCAGTTGGAAGACAATGAGTTAAAGCCTACCTAGATGTAAAAAAGCACACCTTGTTCCCTCTACTCATTCAACCTAATTAAAAGATAACAGAGAAGCACAAAGCAGCTATCAAGTACGACTAACTTACATTGAGGCCAGAAAGGAAAAACCCTTTCAGAAGGAAATGGTCTCACTGAGAAGGGACAGGCCTTAAGAAGCATATATACTGGTCTTGTTCTATGTATATACAAACTTGTCTGAGATTACTTTTGGCATTGTTGCTGAACAGCTCTGATGCTTTGTTGGATCCTTCATTAGATTCTCCATTCATTTCTCCATTGACTTTTACATCAGATATGAGATTTTATGGCTAAACAAAAGCTAGAAATTTCTTAAAGTGCAGAAACCAGAGCAGCTGCTTTGTCTTCTGGCAGTTAACTTTCAGTTGGTTACTGTGAATAAGAATAAAAGTATATTTTACATAAAATGTAAAAAAAAAAAAATCAGTTTATGATTGTAGACATAACATAACTGCATAAGTATAAGACTGAATGAGTACAAGGTGGTGCTAATTAAGATCCACATTGTTTTATGCAACTCTCATTCAGAAAGTACACTTAGCTTTTATTTTAGGAATAGTTTAGAAGTGCTAAGAGTATTATTAATGGGAATATATGTAATCAACATTTTCTGTCCAGAAAGATCAAGACTCTATCCTACAAGGAAAACACCTTTAAGGAATGCAATGATACTTCTAGTTGGGAGGTAGAGAAGAGCCAGTAAATAACATTTGTCTCTGTAATAGACAAAAAACTCCTCCATTCTGCTCTAAGTGATGTACTGCTGGCAGGAAGGTTGCCCAAATATGGTAAATAATGCATTACAAGAGTGGTTTATGTTAATTAATGTTTTCATGTTACCAGCAAACCCATCTTATTATTGTATGTTTCACCTAAATGCAAAATCAACTTGAAAAAGATTCTCTTTCACAGTGCTGTCTTTACCTCCTGCATTCCTTACACTGGCATAAATTGACCTGCTACAGAACAAAACAAAACATGCATTTCTGAAGAGTATAGTTTACTGAATAAAACTGGACAACCATAAGATGAGCACCAAAAGATGTAATATAATGATGGCATGCATATTTAACTGTGTAAGTCCCACTTGTCATCTCATTTTATTTGGTAAACTTTGGTAATTACTCAAAATAAGTATTTTGGCCCCATCTCAATTTTCTGTGTGCTTTTATGAATCTTTCTTTCACATCAGCCCACTTTAGATTCAAAACAAAGAGGAAGCTGCCTAGTTCAAAAGCTATCACAGCATTCAGTTCTTGGACAGTGTCTTACCACTCCTTCTCAAGAGTTAGTATGGTTCAGTGTCTCAACTACTCTACCAGCAATGGAACCTGTTCTTCACACTAACAGGTTAGCGGATAGGTTGGTAGGCATGCAGAATCTTTTATTTTTGACATCAATATTTTTCAAATGAAACCTTAAATCTCTGCTATTTTGAGAAGACAGCATGGTAGCATTGTTCAGCCTTACCGGTAGTTGCCCCACACTGCAAATAAACCAGTTTTCAAACATTTTCAGGTTCTTTTTTATTAGTGCTTTGACTCCTCTTTGCACCCCTTAGGAAATCAAATACTGTTCGTTTTATAGCTAATACCCACTGTGCTCAATAAGTGTAGTTCTGATGTTATATTGGGATGAAACTCAATAATAAATGTTGGTAGTTTTTTAACTAATTACAATAACAAACAATAATTAGTCCTGAGGATGGAATTTCTACTAAAAAAAAAACAACTGAAGGAGAGCTGAAGGATCAGCTGGAGCTTGGAGAATCAGGCAGTTTTCACATACATCATTTTTTTCAGGTACATCATGTTTGAACCTCATGAGGTTCAACAAGGCCAAGCGCAAGTTCCTACACCTGGGTCACAGGTTTCAGTACAGAACGGGGCATGATGTTATTGGGAGCAGCCCTGCAGAGGAGTTACGGGCGTCAGTTGACAGGAAGCTCAACATGAGCCAGCAATGTGTGCTCACAGCCCAGAGGGCCAACTGTATCCTGGGCTGCATCAAAAGAAGCATGGCTAGCAGGTCAAGGGAGGTGATTCTGCCCCTCTATTCCGCTCCTGTGAGACCTCACCTAGAGTATTGTGCCCAGCTCTGGAATCCTCAATGTAAGAAGGATATGGAGCTGTTGGAATGGGTCTAGAGGGCTACAAAGATGAATAGAGGGCTGGGGCACTGAGGACATGCTGAGAGAGTTAAGGATGTTCAGTCTGGAGAAGCGACCTCCCAATACCTGGAGGAGCTACAGGAAAACAAGGGAGGGACTGTTCACAAAGGTCTGTAGCGATAGGATGAGGAGGGGATAGTTCTGAACTGGAGAGGGGCAGATTTGGACTAGACATAAGGTATCTACATCTCCCTAATGATTTGAGAGGGAAGCCAGATGGCTATGGGCTCTCCCTGGGTCCGTGTGGCCGGCAGGGGGCGTGTGAGGCACGAGGGACCCAACCCCCCCTCCCTGAAGTCCCCCAGACAGAAAATGAACACACCCTTATGAGCCAGGTTGTGTATTTCGGACTTAATTCTCCAGGCACAGTCAAATCAAAGCGAAACAATGAGAGCAGGAAACAGCGAGAATAACAGAATGNTTTGTCTTCTGGCAGTTAACTTTCAGTTGGTTACTGTGAATAAGAATAAAAGTATATTTTACATAAAATGTAAAAAAAAAAAAATCAGTTTATGATTGTAGACATAACATAACTGCATAAGTATAAGACTGAATGAGTACAAGGTGGTGCTAATTAAGATCCACATTGTTTTATGCAACTCTCATTCAGAAAGTACACTTAGCTTTTATTTTAGGAATAGTTTAGAAGTGCTAAGAGTATTATTAATGGGAATATATGTAATCAACATTTTCTGTCCAGAAAGATCAAGACTCTATCCTACAAGGAAAACACCTTTAAGGAATGCAATGATACTTCTAGTTGGGAGGTAGAGAAGAGCCAGTAAATAACATTTGTCTCTGTAATAGACAAAAAACTCCTCCATTCTGCTCTAAGTGATGTACTGCTGGCAGGAAGGTTGCCCAAATATGGTAAATAATGCATTACAAGAGTGGTTTATGTTAATTAATGTTTTCATGTTACCAGCAAACCCATCTTATTATTGTATGTTTCACCTAAATGCAAAATCAACTTGAAAAAGATTCTCTTTCACAGTGCTGTCTTTACCTCCTGCATTCCTTACACTGGCATAAATTGACCTGCTACAGAACAAAACAAAACATGCATTTCTGAAGAGTATAGTTTACTGAATAAAACTGGACAACCATAAGATGAGCACCAAAAGATGTAATATAATGATGGCATGCATATTTAACTGTGTAAGTCCCACTTGTCATCTCATTTTATTTGGTAAACTTTGGTAATTACTCAAAATAAGTATTTTGGCCCCATCTCAATTTTCTGTGTGCTTTTATGAATCTTTCTTTCACATCAGCCCACTTTAGATTCAAAACAAAGAGGAAGCTGCCTAGTTCAAAAGCTATCACAGCATTCAGTTCTTGGACAGTGTCTTACCACTCCTTCTCAAGAGTTAGTATGGTTCAGTGTCTCAACTACTCTACCAGCAATGGAACCTGTTCTTCACACTAACAGGTTAGCGGATAGGTTGGTAGGCATGCAGAATCTTTTATTTTTGACATCAATATTTTTCAAATGAAACCTTAAATCTCTGCTATTTTGAGAAGACAGCATGGTAGCATTGTTCAGCCTTACCGGTAGTTGCCCCACACTGCAAATAAACCAGTTTTCAAACATTTTCAGGTTCTTTTTTATTAGTGCTTTGACTCCTCTTTGCACCCCTTAGGAAATCAAATACTGTTCGTTTTATAGCTAATACCCACTGTGCTCAATAAGTGTAGTTCTGATGTTATATTGGGATGAAACTCAATAATAAATGTTGGTAGTTTTTTAACTAATTACAATAACAAACAATAATTAGTCCTGAGGATGGAATTTCTACTAAAAAAAAAACAACTGAAGGAGAGCTGAAGGATCAGCTGGAGCTTGGAGAATCAGGCAGTTTTCACATACATCATTTTTTTCAGGTACATCATGTTTGAACCTCATGAGGTTCAACAAGGCCAAGCGCAAGTTCCTACACCTGGGTCACAGGTTTCAGTACAGAACGGGGCATGATGTTATTGGGAGCAGCCCTGCAGAGGAGTTACGGGCGTCAGTTGACAGGAAGCTCAACATGAGCCAGCAATGTGTGCTCACAGCCCAGAGGGCCAACTGTATCCTGGGCTGCATCAAAAGAAGCATGGCTAGCAGGTCAAGGGAGGTGATTCTGCCCCTCTATTCCGCTCCTGTGAGACCTCACCTAGAGTATTGTGCCCAGCTCTGGAATCCTCAATGTAAGAAGGATATGGAGCTGTTGGAATGGGTCTAGAGGGCTACAAAGATGAATAGAGGGCTGGGGCACTGAGGACATGCTGAGAGAGTTAAGGATGTTCAGTCTGGAGAAGCGACCTCCCAATACCTGGAGGAGCTACAGGAAAACAAGGGAGGGACTGTTCACAAAGGTCTGTAGCGATAGGATGAGGAGGGGATAGTTCTGAACTGGAGAGGGGCAGATTTGGACTAGACATAAGGTATCTACATCTCCCTAATGATTTGAGAGGGAAGCCAGATGGCTATGGGCTCTCCCTGGGTCCGTGTGGCCGGCAGGGGGCGTGTGAGGCACGAGGGACCCAACCCCCCCTCCCTGAAGTCCCCCAGACAGAAAATGAACACACCCTTATGAGCCAGGTTGTGTATTTCGGACTTAATTCTCCAGGCACAGTCAAATCAAAGCGAAACAATGAGAGCAGGAAACAGCGAGAATAACCGTATGCCCCCACACTGAATGTTACAATGTGTACATTCAATTGAAAACAGTAAGTTCAATCGAAGACAATAAATTGATCCCCTTTCTCAGTAATCTTCAGAACTGTATGATCCAATAACTGATTAGCATGAAGAACTTGGAAAAAAAACCACCCATTTTGCTCACAAAGCAGATTTACTGACACATAGAACAACACCACTGCTGTTGTCCAATGTGGTTCACAGAGACTGTAATAGTGCAAGTCCTTGAGAAAAGACAGAATGTGGGCATTACAATATAAAGCATATGCGCATGCTTCTTAATTTCAAGCTTTTCCACCTGCTTTCCTCAAGCTTTCTTTTGCTGAAACATTGTTCCCAACACCATTCTAAAGAGAGTCTAAACTCACGTCTAAAAATGCTGTGAAAAATTGGTTGAGCATTAGGCTTGAAATTTAAATGAAGGAAATATTGCGGCTATTTTTAGAAGGAGATGGAAATGGAAATCAGACCAAACATGATTAAGTTTTACAACATGTTTAAAATTCAATTTTTAAGAGGCAACTTCTGGACTTTCAATGGATAATCAAAAATCTGTGAATTCAATAAACAGACACCTAACATTGGCAGTGACTGTTAAGGACTGAAAATGAGCTTATTTAAAATTTCACTGTGAATACCATTAATAACAAACATAGCCTTTCCCTTTGAATGAACTGTTAACAAAGTGTGGCTCTCTCCAAACATAACCTACATATATTACATCCTCATTTTCAGTCTTTTCTTATCTGTTCCATGGCTGTCATTTAAGGTAGATCCCAGTCCCATTAGATTACACAACAAACATAGTAAGTGGCACAACTGAAAACACTGAAGCTGTGCATGTCTCAAAAATGTACAGAACTTTCAAAAATCACAAACATCTCATGCTGATATTTGTACAGATACAGAAGACTATAATAAATTACATAACTTTTCCAGATACATCAAAACTTAGCCAGTACTTTGGGAATCATCATTTTACTGATGTAATCTTCAGGATGTTTTCTTTGGTTAATTACTTCCATACTTAAGAGGGCCCACAACAAGCTATCATACAACATAGTACCCTATTAAATCATAGAATCATAGAACAACCAGGTTGGAAGAGACCTACTGGATCATCAAGTCCAACCGTTACATCAGTCAATATANTGAATTCCAGGAAAGAAATCCTTGGGATATAGGGATATCGTGCTTTCTATCCGCATATTTTACCCTGGAACATTTTACAGCTTTTGTTGACATAAAGACATAAATATTTGTTAATAAGAACTTCTCTATGTAGAAAGATAACTGCAAGATGTGATCTCTCTCTCTATAAACACACACATTTACCTTTATTTATGAAAACCTCTATGAGGAAGGTTCACAAAGAATTCTGCCTCAGTTTTAAATAGTGCAATGCTTCAGGATTACTACTGCATCTCATAAATAAATGGCAGTATAAGGGAACTTTAAACACACATAGCAGTAATAAGACACAAACACTGGCTAGACAGGCCTAGTGATAAAAATACTTTAAAAAATTCCAGGCAGAGTAAGACACTTGGTAGTAAAGCCAAGAATCAATGCAGTGTCTCCTACCAAAAAAACCCAAAATATATATCAAAAAAGCCAGTATCAAACAAATCAGAGTAAGACTGCACTTCATTCATTTGGGTTTGATTTTAACCTCAAAGGCAAAATAATCCCTTTAGAAAACTAATTTGAAAGTAAACACACCTCAAGTTAAACATACAACTTGTACTAATCTCAGAACAGAATCAAGACCACTATTAAAATAAAGCCTGAGGCACACCGTGATGCCTGCGATTGGTGAGTGGATTTTAACTGACTTGAAGACCGTCATAGTCCTATTATCATAAAATGTGTAACGCACTTCCAGCATGGAGAACCCATCTGTGCCCACCATCCATCTGTTCAGACATGATTGGCAAAGTGGTAGGGAACTCGCAGTGGTTGCCTCTGCCTGAAAGGAATAAACCACAGGATCTTCCAATGAGTGCCAAAAACTTCCGAGAAGGTCTGCTGCCACGGCTTTCGGGGCCTCGATCTACAGAAGACAGCATTATTAGTGAAAGACAGCACGCCCACAGTGCACTTCAGTCAGCTAGAACAATGCAGGTTGGCTGGGGATACATTACTGAACTCTGACGAATTATGTTCCAGCATCACAAATAGCTTTTCTTTTACTACAGCTTGCAGCTGGGACTTAACTTTGAAGAACAGAAACTATCTGTGTCATCAATCAACTGAAGCCAACTTTTGAAGCAAAGACCCTCACAATCAATGAAATGCATGTCAAGACACAGCAGAAAATGTCTTTTGATCTGTACTTTTGAAAGAAAATACAGTTCCACTGGCTTTGGAAGGTATGGGAATAACATGAGGCTACTTTGTGTAAAACCATTATTAAAATATCAGTGAGCTGCTGCTAGTGATAGGAAGTACAAGGCACAGGACCATACAAAATAATAACAGTGCCTTCACTTCCTTTTCTCTCAGTTACAAAAAACAGTTACTCCTTGAGCTTTTCAGTAAATAAACACAGAAATTTTATAACACTTACATGTCGTCACAACAGTTTGACATTTTTTCTATACTTGTAGTGTCCTGTTGAGAAAAAGAAAACACTATGAGTAAGTATTTTATTTACATTCCTAACTGCTAAAATGCCACTATGAAAGCAATTAAATAAAGCAGGGAATCATTTCTTACTGTATGCTTCTTTGGCATTAGTCCAGTAGGTCTACATATTACTTGTATACTGTATTAAACAGCTGTGAGATTATACCACAAATTTACTCAGTCTGTTAAATGATTTTTTCACAAACATAATATGAAACTATACGATATAGTTTTACTACAGTAGTACATACCACAGAATGCCAACAAAAACTTACAGCATTATTACAGTTAAAATTAATTCAGATATTACATGATGCATTAAGCAGTAATCTGTGTACAGTACACTCTTGCCATAATTTTCACAAGCACCCATTCCAGACTTGGAGATAATTACAGCAAAATCTAGTGAAATGCAACCATTAGCAAGTGTAGTATTTTGACAAGCAGGATCTACTAAGAAGTTTTAAAATACTTATACTCCCGAGCAATACAATGCAAGCAGCAACACCAGGAATATACCACAAGTTTCCACACTTTGTACAGCTAGACACCAAATATAAAAATTATTCTCTTAAAATATAACAAAAACTAAATAAAGGCATCCCTACAGGTAGCAGTATGTCAAATTCATACTATACTTTTCTTAACATTAATTACATAAGTCACAAAGTTTTACAATTAACAACCAATTTAAACTTAGATAACCCCTATATAAAAACTTTAGAACTATCAACAATAGCATCTTTTTCTCACTTTTTCACTATATCTTTAATTAAAAAAGCTTGCGTTCTAAGTGTCACTTCGATTTTAACTCCAGCAGTAGTAGTGTTTTTAATGCACATTCATAGTTCATTAGGTCCCAAAACCACTCATGAGGTCTAAAATAAAACTGAATATTTCTCATGGATGCATCTCCTTTTCAGAGCAGCCTGCTACTTCCCTTTACTGTTCATTGATTTAGGCATGCACATAATGCACCTGTCAGATTACACTAGCATTTGAATGAAACCGAGAACTAGTCCCTATTATCCCAGCCATAGAGACATACAAGGGCTGTGATTTAATTAGGCTGCGACTTCACTGTCATCTGGAAACACTACCTAGCAGTAAAATCATACTGTGTTCTTTGATTTTTCCTGCCATCAGTGCATCGAAATCATTGCTGCCACTGTTGAGGTTCTGCTACCATCTTTCAAAAAGCTTTAAGGGGAAGAGTGAAATGTGAGTGGAAATACTGTACAGGAAGCTGCCCCGCTGCTTCACAAATGGCCTCAACCCCCCTTGCTAAATTTTCTCCTTCTAAATCCGCTTCCCAGCTCTGACAGGTTTTGGAACATAATACCTTACCACATGCTAAACATCAAAAATCTTAATTCTGCCAATGATCTACCCAGCTGAATTCCAGACACATTTTGGCAAAGGAAATAAGTCACCCCTTCTCATGTCAGCCCATCATCATACATGCAAAGAACATGTGTCCACAGCAGACTACATCATCATTAGGTGGATTTGAACAACTGCTCAATAGTGAGAAAGGACAGGACTAGGGGCAGCAGTTTGTAAATACTGTCCGTTGTTTCGATTCACATAGAAAATCTGCTCCCCATCTCCACCCCACAGGCCTGTCTAGCACATGCACTCTCACCTGCCACAGGTTGCAGGAGAGCATTACAAGACACAAGCCATTCTCATTGTTAGGGCAGCACCTGACCGCACAGAGAAGGCACACGATGCTTCCTTGGGCTGGATTTTATCCAGCTTTTGTTGGAACACCACCTTTTCTGACCACACAAAATGACACACAGCATTCTGAATAAAAATAACTTAATAAACAGATATTACTTCCATGACATTTCAGTGAGGTTGTAACTGCATTTTCATGAGATGCTATAGCCTCTTCCATAATTTCAAAAATATCTTAGCTCTAGCAATTATCCTCTAGTCAACTCAAAGCTGTCTACCTCACAGCACAAAATAATGTCGGTATGTTTGAAAGCAATGATTGTTAATGATTTTTGAATGGTAGCATGCTAGTACAGACTATAATTGCTTTCTAGCTATCAAAGATTTATGCTGCAATTACACAAAAGGAGCCTTAAAACAGCTTTGGGTGCAGAACATAATTAAACAATATCTTAAATACAAGGTTTTTTCTGTTTTTCCATTCTGTTTATTCATTAATACATTTGTACTGCTCCCCAAAATACTGTATATTTCAGATTTCTGGAAGATTTCCCAGATTGGGAAGCAGGGGTTGTATTTCTTTTTGATTGTTGTCATGGCGTTATATCAAGATCAGAAAGATCATCATCAGCGTCTACTTCCCTCAAAAATGTAATCCATAAAACTAATGAACTAAATGAAAGCACCAAAACAGGAATTGCAGAAAATGACTGTCAAGCTTCCACACCTTTAAAACATCCTAAAGATTTTAGATGTATAGCAAGTCAAAGGAAATCCTCCCCTTTTCCTCCCAACAAAATGCCAGCATCTACTTCAGAATACATTTGCTTTGCAGTAAAGGAATTAGGACTGTACAGGGACTCCTTTGCTTCAGGAATACTTTTTCAGAAATAAAAAAACTTTAGTGACATACTTCAAAAGCTGTGAACGAGGTCTAGAGGGTATGGGAGGAAACATCTCTCTGAAGTTTAATTACTTAACAAGTCCTGGTGACTGAACTTGTGACACCAAATTCCCCTCACATCTTCCCTCCCCCAGTACTGCTGCCAAACAGCTGGGCTCAGTTGAAATGTACTTTCATTTCAGAATGAACCAATTTACCTTTTCACATGAAACTGAAACTTCACAGCACCCCAGGAAACTCAGTAGTTCTTTTGGACACAGGAAAGGAAGGAAAAAGAGAGGGCCACAGTTGAGTTTTGGCCTATTATTTAATGCTTTCCTCTCAAGCAGGTGAAGTTTTCTTCTTCTGGAGACAGGAACACCAGAATAACCATCATTCTTCTGAATGACAAGGTGTTCTGTTCATTAACAAATCTCACAAATGGCATTAAACTACAATGTCATCTGTCTTAATTATGCATTTGATGTATACTAAGATTTTGCTACAACATCAGTATTACTTGTGTTCAGCCTAAGAGGCTTTGGCTGTCTGCATCTACTAACAGCCTGGATTACTATCAACACAAATAGAACTCTGCTAAGATTTTTTTTCCCCCCAGACTCGTAGCTAATGCTGATGTCAAAATCTCTTTGAAAATTAGCACTTGATTAAAAACTTGAAAATAATTCAGTATGAGTAAACATGGCATATCTATTGAGTCCTAGTAATATCTATCTCCAAAACTCCTATAAAATTTACAATTGTATACAAGACAAATTTATTAACCCCAAACTGACTAATTTCACATAATGAGGCATCTGGACACCCTGTGTCACCACCTAGATAGGAAACAATTACTGTTCCTGCACTTAGTTATTCAGAGATACACACCCACTGATAAGCATCTTAAAGCAGCTAGGAAAAAAAGATCATATTTTAGTGAGAAAGTCAAACTAAATTAGAGGAAATAAACACAACAATCATTAACAACATCTCACTTTAAAACAAATGAAAGGGTTTAGATTCTGTTGAGGGGATGAGAGATTTTTTTTTTTTTTTGCTTTGAGGGCTTACTACAAGTTTGCAAAAGCAGCTTGCCTAATGGAAGTACACTAGTGCCACAGCTAAGACTGTTAAAAGAGGAATGGAGAGACACACATGACAGCACCACAGACAATTCTGCAGATCAACTTAAGATTCAATTGCAAATGAATGCACCTGAGCTAAGAGGAATATATCTTTCATGTCTATATTTTTACTTAGCATAACCATCTGCTGAAACAGTGTGGGGTTTTTTTTTTTAAAAAAAGAGACCACATGGATTGTTTAACAAAATATGCTATAGGATGGGATTCACCATGAATTAATTTATCATGGAAGAAGCACATAGAAAGAATATTTTCCTTTTACTGATTCACACTTTCCAAAGGAGATGCTGTAATTTGTAACTCAGAGGACTAACTTGGGATGGCCATGGCCTCTGGTTCAATTTTTAATTCTGTGTTTGTGTAGTGACATGTAATCAATACAGCTCTATTTAATATTTTAAGCAGAAGAATATAAGCATTATGCTATGCTTTCTTTATATTTTCAAATACTTTGTATATAAGAAGCAGGAAAGTAAAGCAGAAAAAAAGTAAAGAGAAAAAAAAGCAAACAAAACCTGCAAGCCTCCCAAAATTTGTAGCCACTGCCGCCATAAAAGTGCAAGGCAACATTTCCTCTAACTATACATTTTTTCATTCCTTCTACACAGCATCCTTTCATTGTGTGTATGTAAATGACAGGTAACCAACTGAAGAATATAAAATACTGAACATCACACAGAACAAATATTTCATATTTAAGAAATTCTCCTTTTGGGCATTAATTAAATTTTGAGTTTACATTTGGCTGTGATTTAGCATTGCTTTTTCATCTAGACTTTTAACATAAAATGATTGTTTTTTATCAATTACAATTAGGTTCAGCCTGAAAACTACCAATTCAATTTTAACTCTAAAACCCTAAATCAGAGAACTGTGTGCAAAATGAAAAATGAAGATATGCTAGGCTTATATAGGGAATACTCCTCTATGCTTTGATGAATTTAGTCAAATAGATTTGCAGTGTATTTGTCAGATACTAGAAAATGATTCAATTAAAAGAAAACATCTGATGAGAAAGTATGAGCACATTTACAAAGATGATACAAACATACCTCTTCAGTCAAAATTCATGGTGTGTTAGGTGGATACAGCTGCATGGCATATGACAAAATGTATTATTTTTCTTGATGCTAACCAAATACCTTCTAAACACAACATTAAGAAAAAAATGCTCCCGAGAAATGCTTTTGATCTTTCTCACGCAGAAGTTATTTTAATGGTCTGATGTCTAAATTTGACAAGTGACATTTAAACAAAATGTACTCAGCCCCCAGAACGCTCAAAAACTAATTTTTTTTTTGTTTGGTTAAAGGTACTTCCTTCACTATTTAGAAAAACAACTGAGTTGCAAAAGGATTCCGTCCTTGACTGAAGAACAGGTGATACTTTTGGCACGACATTTTGACTCTCTGCACAGTAAAAGAACTCTCTGACTAAATTTTCTAACTTACCTTTTTCCTGAATAATACCGTAAATAATTCATTTCAATAAAGGTATGCAGAGATCTAAATAAAACAGATGAGATGTTCTGCTACTCAGTATGTCATACACTTGAATTTATTCTTACATTTAAATAACTCATAAAAGAGGTTTTTCAAAATAAGTTAAAATTTTATTTTGATGGTAAACAGGTGTTTAAGACTGTCAGGATAAATTCAATGAAAATGTTAAGCCAACTGCAGAGAAAAACACAAAATACTTTACACAGTTTACAAAATCCTATTTAAAGACCAGGACATCACTAATTCCTGATGATTTAATTTATAGGTCTTTATGTAGCCTTCTAATAGGAGATTTACCTATAGGTGGATTAAAGGTAGAGACAGGAAAAGGGGAAGGGGTAAGAACAATGGAGAGGACAGACAGACCACATTAACATGAACTTATTTCTATTACATGTCAAATTTATTATTACTATATGGGTTTATACTTTATATACCTTTTTTTCCTGTTACAATTACTTTCTATCTTACACTTTAATTAAAGGTAAATAATACTTTTTCTGGGAATTGTAATTTCCACTTCCAATCCTAATTTCTGCTGTGCTAAACTTAATTATAAGGATTAATAGNCAGAATTTAATAGATTATCTTATTACAGACACAATTACAAATATTTTTAATTAGAAGATACTTACTCTTAAAGATAAAAAGCACTTTACCACAACTAGATCACTTGTGCACTCTCTATATTAAAACAGTGATGGAACAACACTATGAAATAGGCATATTAATTAAAAAGACTTTGGTTTTATGAAAAGAATAACTTCAGTTATATTTTCACTAGTTTGTATTTCAACCTTTCTAAAATTTTGTCTGATTTACTGATTACACAAAGAATTTTAAATTTTTCACTGGTATTTTCATTGTTTGCATTTAATTTTTGGATTATACTATAAAATGGAATGATACTCATATGGAAAATTAACCACTTCAAATATTCTTTTGGTATAAATATATCAGAAAATCAATTTAAAATTTTTTCCTTATGTTCTTAAAAAGTTCTTATCTTTTTGAGAATAAGCCCTGAGCAAAATGAATAATGTTCCTTACTATATGCTCACTGTAAGTATCAGTCACACTAATCAAAACAGTTAAAATATATAAATTAGTAAGCTGAAGACAGTCATGTGGAGATGGATCTGTTGATAAGAACAACAAAAAATACATAGCTACTTAAGTACTTTTCTAATTGAAAGTGAAAAGAAGAAACACTGCAACAGTAATAAAACATTACACTAAACAAACATGAACATTTAAACGTGCTTTTAAGGGGAAAAATTTGTGATAATCATCATATTGTGCACCAGACAGACTGTTTAGCACCAGCTGTTGATCTATTTTCCATTCCATCCTCCTCAAAGCAAACAAAGGAAAATTTCTCTCTACTATATCCATGCAGCACTGATGCACCAGGATATTGGCATATCATTGTACACCATTCAAATAGTTAATTAAGAGAAAACCCCGGTAGCATTAATTAAATTAATAAAGTCACTGTCCACTTAGTTTATGATAATACATCCACTACCTTGCATGGAGACCACATGGTACCTATCAGATGTATAAAAGCCCATCCATTACATAGCTCTGCCACAAAGAAACAAGTTAATTACTAAAAAATTTAAATAAAATCTTCCCTGTAACACTCCCACAAGAATCACATAAAATAATATTTATTGGACTATGGTGGAAAAATAAATTTTAAAAAATTCTATATACTTTCTTTGAACATATGGAAAAATGAAAACACAAACTGTTTAGCATTTGAAATAAACAATCAAAGGTAATCCTTTAAAATTAGGGTTCAGATTAGTCTCTGCAATGGATGCTGTTTAACTGAAACATCTGGTAGTGTTAAGTTGAGAGACAGGCCTTTTTTAACTTTGGAAATGAGATTAGTAGATCAGTTATTTGTAAGTGTCCAAGTAATTTATAATTATTTTAACTGGGTCACAGATAATCCGCTTTTACAGGGCTTCCACAATGACATCAGAGGATCACTGCTGAACTGATTATCCTGTTACCTTCCACCATCCATGGGAAGACAGGATTTTCCTTTTGTGCAGAGAAACAGAAAGAAATGGCTGATTGCTTCAGACAGGTGGCAGCCAACAAAATAAAGAACAACACAAATCTTGAGAGGAAGAATACCTCACATAGGAAAAGGTGCCAGCCTAAAAAAAGGTCAGCAAATTGAATACTTTTTAGTAGTGTCTGGTGCAAATAAAAATCTCACCAGATATAAACAAATATCAAAATAATCAGGCAAGCTACTGTTTAAAAAAAGTGCACCATATTATTTATTACTCGACTGACTATAATGCCTTACAGATTAAACACAATGGATGTCAGAATCTTACTGTAAAAAACAGATTTTGTGTTTGTAACATGATTAACTGTTGAAGCAACATGGAAGACATACAGAGGTACTTAAAGCAAAAATTGAACAAGAGTGAAAGAACTGCAGATGCCAAGGGCTACTCTTGCACTGATATTGACACAAGCATACTGACAGTTGTTTTTAAGAGTCTTAATTGCAGGTCTTTGCATCCTACAATCATAAAACAGAAGTAATCTGTAGTTTACTTTTTTTTCCCACTTGGAGAATTTATGCCTTTTCCTATGAATAAATAGGCAGTTATGCGTATTTTTAGGAAAACAAGTGTCTGTTACATACAAAAATATAAAAATTAGGATTTCTTATAAAAAACATGTCAAGAAAATATGCCATGAGTAAGCAAGCAAGTTTCTGGGTACCATTTTATTTAGCTTCTAATTAAATTTTAATATTTTATAGGAATGTAGCTACAGAAAATATTATTGGAAATAAAATTGAGTAACACAGATGTATACTTCTTGAGATCTTACTGTTTCAGTACAAAGTATCATGGTCTAGAATAACTTTGCACTTGCCATTGCAATACAATGTCATTAACACCCATAGGCAGTAGTTGCACAAGACAGTGTACTTTTTGGATGTCTTCTGCAGAAAATGTAAAATCTTCTGAAACGGAACCATCTACCTCAAGTAAAATGATCATTTACCTATAAATAGTACTTTTACTATTTATGACAAACCACCACAAATAAAACATCTCTCTACCTTCATGGAGTTTGAAAGTGTCTGTACTAGAGCTATCTTATAATCTTGTAGTTGTTGACAGAAAATAATACTTGCTTGTGGGAGAAGAAGCAGACAGAACTAGTCTGAAGTAAGGGGTATGAGCATGTAATTTTTTTTTTTAATGTTTCATACTTAGATTGTTTTTACTTCTCAAGCAAAGTCATTAAAAAACATCATGCTACCTGGGAATGTAATACAGCCTCATTTTCAAAGGAGGAATATAAAATTCAGGTTTGCACTAAGCAATAACACAGAACAGAGTACTGAAAAAGTAAGCATCAAGCAGGTCTTCAACATAAACATACATTTTGGAAATTATATCATTGCTTTCTTCCTGGATGAAACTTATTTCTTGTACTCAGCTCTCAAGAAACATGAAAATTATAAGACCAACTGTTGTGCTGAGACTTTAAGAAGAGTATCTTCAATTTCTCTCCATCTCAGAAACTTTTGAGTTAGAAGGAGAACTTACTAGAGAGAACTTAGACACTTCCATTTCCAAAATATTCAAACACAAGTTCTCCAAGAATGATCTCTGGTTCATGCTGAATGAAGTATTACAGTTCTGGAGAATGACAAATGGCAAATAGAGCTCGGGAAAAGCTATTGCAGGAGGATGAGAAGGGCCATGTGTGCCTCCTGCTAGAAGTGTTTCACATATGCTAGTTTCTACGGAGAAAGCACTAATCCCGTATAGAAAGGCCACCTCAGCTGCTCCCCTCTTCATCAGAACAATTCATGTCAAAAGTTCCTCTAAGGACAGTTTTTGCCAACCAGCTGTTCTGTTATTGTGGAAAGTTGTCTCCATTGCTCTTTGGCTTCCTGGACCTCCAGATGAGATATGAATAGCCTTCTGCTAATGATACCCTTACGGTGATACCATGACAAGATAGGGGGTAAACTTACTCAGAGAAAGTATTGCACATTATGTAACCTGGACTATTAATCACCTTCTCAAGCAGTACAGCCTCATTCCCTATGTAAGAGGCAAACTTGAGGTACACAAGTTGAACAGTTTTGGTTTTTACCAGAGTGCCAATTTTTTCCAAGGCTCTTAGTATAGGTTGAATATCCATGAAACAGGATAAGAGCAGATTACATGCAACTTCTTCTTAAAGAACTTCTACATAAGGTACCTGCTGTTATAACCAATAACAGTTATCTAGTGATAGGCACAGATCAGTGAACTGCACACCACCACTGAATTTTGAAAGTGCCAGCATCCACAACAGAATATTCCACCTACAGCTCATAAAGTGCTTCTTTGCTTTCCTGTTTTAGCTACTACCTTGTTCATGAGAAACATGCTGGAATACATCAGATACATCCATTTCATTACATCTTCAATTGGAAATTTTTGACTTTTGAAAAAAAAAATTATCAAAGAGGAGAAAATGGCAGCATTTCCCCTTAAAATCCTACAAAACACCCTTTGATTTGTTGTTATAACTTGTCAGACTATCACTTAGCTCAATTCTAGTAAGAAGCAATTCTGCTTACAAAAATGCTGTATACAAAGGTCACTTAGTGCAAAATCCACATCTTCAACTTTATCTTTTTTCAGTGATAAAAGGATAATTTTTTGTAAATATGAAGAATCTGCACAGGTACTCCAACACAGGGGACATATCACACTTCATAATGCATGCTACATTTCAACCATTTACATTTGAGCAGAGCAATCAGATTGCGAAAATCAACTACAAATAACGAAGCACAAAGTCACTGTTTCAGCTCCTAGCTTCTTACTACTGATGATGCTAAAGGAGGACAAACAACTCTTGTAGTTGCTTCTGTGAGACTTAACAGTAAGCAGAGCACGTTCTGTATATGCAGAAGACACTGAAAGACAGGGAACCAGGGATTTTTTAAACCTGCACATCCAAAACTCTTGGGGAAAGTTAGCCTTAGTTTTATATTACTTAGACAAAAGAGAAACTATTAGCTTGATTTCTGGAAAATTATATGATGGTCAAACTAATTTTCCTTATGGAGAATCAGGAAGTTTTGCTATGAAAACATCAAAGCTTGATAAACCCGATTTTATTTTTCCTTCAAAAAATACAACTTTGGCTGCATTTGAAATCTAAGTAAATAATACAGTTAAACTCAGCTGGACTCATTTAGCAACAGTATGTATCAGTGAAAGTTTAGATTACAGGGCTGCAATGCTGACTGTCTCTATTGTTTAAAAATAACTTCTATCCAGGAGCTGTCAAACTTATCTTGGCTTGATGTTAAACTGTAAACGCAGGCATGGAGCATGGAAGAGGAAGATGTTCATTATCTGGTTTTTTTCCCCTCTACAAGCACAAGTAAGAGTTGCTCTGCTCCACAGCTTTTTCAAAAATCCCATGCTTGTCTACCTTTCTTGCACACATCTACAGGCAGCTTCAGCAGTCACTGAAATTAATACTTTCAAGAGTAGCTATAAAGCAGCTGATGTAACACGAATCCTTTAACTGTGCATATCAATGCCTTCTCAATTTCTTTTAAATTAACTTCAAGTCTTCACTATTGTACTTCATTAATTGTGTTCTGCTGTTAAATAAATTTTGACTGTACTTTGTACTACATTAAGCTTAATTCCTTCACCAATTCATTATTTTAAACACACTTCATTTCAGATACAATTTACTTAGTTTATACAGGAACGTTAGATGCTGAGCAGTAACTTCAGCACTGCACAGTAGGAACACAGCTGTCTCTCAGTGATCATAGTTCATTGCTCCTACAGGAACTGAATATCTTCTATACTGTGCACTCAGCACTGTGAGCCAGCATACCCAGTGTCTTTGTTTCCCCATCCCATCCATCAAAAAGCGTATCTTTGGGGAGCCTGCAGATATATTACTCACTCACCTGCTGCCCTCTCCTCTGCCTTTTCCATTGGCTAGGCAGTCGTTAGTAACTGCTTATGAAGGAGGCAAATTGCCACACTACAATGCTAACTATCAAACCCATTGGTACAGAAAGATTTTCTGACACGATTTGCAGACTAAGCACAGCCTCGCCAAAGACAGTTGGCTTTGTCTGAAATCTGACTAGCTGTCCCCAAGCAGATTTCATCAAAATGACTTTATTGTTTATTCTTGCCAATTCTATACTCATGATGAAAGGAATGAAAGGACAATTGTACTGCTGGTATAAAAAAAGCCTTGAGCAGGGGATGGACTAGGATAACCTATATTCTTCAATGAGTCAATGCAACATTATTCATGGGACATGAATGGAGTTGAGAGATCCCAGTAAAGGATTTCTACTTCCTCAGTAATCCCACCCAACAATCCCAAACCTGAAACCATCATACGAGGCAAATACAATAGCCTCTCTGCTACAGGTAGGGTGCAGTCAGAGTCCTAATGCAGAAGATTTGCTCTTTCCAGCACCTGTCCCTCATAGTCTATCCATATCTGCAATTACTATGGTGTGTTTGTTTTACAAAGTTTGGCAAAGGGAACAAAAGAGAGAATCCAGATATACTGCAGCTCAGCAATCCACAGAATAATGGACTAACACTGCAGTACTTCAAACACTTCTATGGATTCTCAAGATAAAGTTAAAGGATTCACTGCAGTGATTAACTTCTAATGTACAGAACAGGGCATTACAGTAACAAAGCCTTGTTTCTTGTAGATATTTATTACAGTAACAAATTTAATGGCAAAATTTTTCCATACAGAGGGTTTTCTTCTGTATTCTTAAATACAAAATATGCATTTGGACTATAAATTGTACATGATTCTCTTCCACATTTCACTATTAAAGATATGAAAGTAAGCATATTTATTAAAGTATGTAACAAGAAGTCCATGTTCTCAGAACGTGATTGACCAGTGGGCCTCACTGTCACAAAGTATAATTGTGACTAGGGCATATAAGAGTTTTTATTTAAAACAAAAATCAAAACCCACAAATACATACCTCATACACTGCACAATTCCAGGACAATGTATGGTTTTATTTTACTAATACAAATCAGGAAATTGGCTTGCTGGTCAGAAGGCTTATTAAGACTTCCATGGAGACAAGAGCCTCGGCATACCACATATCAAATAGCTGCCTCAGTGCAAGTGTTTATCCTTCCCTTAAAAGTAATCTGCTTTTATTAATTTTCTTGAAAATAAAACTAATGTATACTTCTAAAATTAGATACTTACAGTGAAAATACCCATTAGCTGTGTGTAAAAGAGTCCACTTATTCCACCTAATATTATTAGACCCATGATGGTAGATATTCTTAGGAGTGCAAGTTCATGTCTAAATACAAAAACATCCTAGAACAAGACAGAAAGAAGAGAGAGACTTTAGCACTTATAAATCAATAAATTCCAATTTTTTTATATATATATNTAAAAATCTCATTCAGCTATATAAGGTTTGGGAATAGATCAAGCTCAAATGGGTCAGTCCTGAATCTTCCACATTAAACTGTTCCAGAGTGCTACATATGAGCTCCAGAACATAAGAAAAGCATTCTATCAAGTAGTGTGGTTTATAAGACCTCCATATGTCAGCTCCTAGCCACAGCAAATTCCATTTTAACATCACCTCTTTTGTTTTGCAAATAACAGCATTCCTAGCTTGAGGTTTGAATATGGTATCTACAAAACATAAGTATCTGTAATGGATTGGTCTCACTGTAATAGTGTCTGTTACCCAACATAAACTTAATCTTTTAAATTTTGGCCTTCAGTGGATTATTACAACTTTTTATATTGGTGAGCTCAGGATATAGGAGGATATGAATTTACTTTATCAGCTGCTCTGGAAAGCCTGCTCTCATCTAGCAAAAATATGAAAAATGCAATTGAATTTTCAACACCTTTTTCAAACGATAAACCACTTTATTTTTATAACAGGAAAACATTTGTACATGGCAGCTACTGCAGAAGTACTGCAAGTTCACACCCCATCTTACCATTTGGTAATGATTTAACACACCTATTCTTTTACTTACAAGACTATGTTCTAAAGGCTGCCTTTTGAAAGTACCCATCTGATTTTCCCACTTAGTAAAGGCAGATCACAGCAGGAAACTATAAAAACCTTTCAAGTAAACTTTAAATTACAACCAGAATATAAAACTGAACTGAATGAAACCAAAAATAAACCTAAAACACTGCTTTTTAACTCTCCTTTACATTCAACTAGAGGGACTTAAGGAAGAAAAATGCTTAAATTCAAGAATACTGGGTTTTAATGAAACAGAAAACAGTTAAAGCAAATTGTATTTTAAAAACTCTGACTTTAGATATAAATTATTTCTATGCAAGTTCAAAATATAAACCCAAGAAAAGGGTTTATAGTGGCTACTAAATCTATGAAGAAAGTCAGTATTTAATGAACAAGTGCAAATGACTAGACTAGCTGAACAGCTAAAACAAAGAGCAAACACAATCTTTTCTGAACTGGTAAGACAGCTCTTGCTGGTATTGACCTTTCTTGATGATTTTGAAAATATGTGCTTCATTTCTGTTTGTAAACTCTTCTTACTCAATTAATTAATTAATTCAATCAACTCAAGATAAAAAGCATTCATACAAACTTTTATTCACCTTTTCACCAGCCCACCAAAGATTAAAAAAAAAAAAAGCAAGGTAAGACACAACTTCTACTGGCTGTAAAGTATTATATCTTCATAGATTTCATTGTTTTGCTACATCAGAAATGTTTTAAAATATTCAAACTTAATTTGACAGAAAAATAGGTAAAAGTAAGAGAAGACTGCCAGCAGTAAAATCACAGTCTGGCTCTAGAATCACACTCCTCCACTAGAAAAAAAATTTACAACACAGCCCTTAGCATGCCCTCAACACTCTAATTCAAAGAGATACTTCCCTTGAGCATTATCTTCAGCACGAAAATAAGACATCATCCACCACAAGACAACAGAAGATTCTAGTGAAAAGTCAGGCTGCCTTTTTCATTTGGACCTTCTAACCCACATCAAAATTAGAGGTATAGAAAAGGAAACATTTTTCATACTGAAGACCAAGTTCCTTCTCCTTGTCCCTCCCTCTCTAAAAGATAAGGACATCTGCCACTAAAGACAGGAACTTGCTGAATTACTAACCAGAAGAGGCGATATCATCAGCATTTTTTCCAGCCATTACACAACTCTAGAGGAATTGAAGTCTCTAATGCAACGATAACCTGGAAATCAATATCAGGCCCTCACCTAGCAAAAGAACAGCATTTTTCTATATAAAAACAAAGCATAAACAGGAATGGAAATTTTTGGTATCACACCTCAGTAACACAGGTACTTCCATAAATCTGCATCGAAATATAAACATGTGACACAGATAAACATAGATAATTTAGGATGTTGTGGCTTTACATGAAAGCTCAACCCAGTTTGCACTATTCTTTCTCAGAACTGACAAAAACATTTTGCCTGACTATGAAATCAACACTATAATAAATGAACCCCAAAGACTAACCCCAAATTAATCAATCCCACATTAAATGCATTTTGAACAGAACCTCTTGTTCAAATGCCACTTAGGACTCGCCAGTCTTTGTACAGTGTAAGTACTAAGGCAGCCTGACCCCCAGCCTCCACAACCACATTAACTGTGCCAAGAGAAGGAACTACACAGACTGAGTCACAAAGCATAAGCACACGTAAGCTAATATCACCAATGCATGAACTTCTTATCGGCACAACAGGGTTTTTTGTTCCATAGTAGGTTTTTTCCCACACCAGGCCAGGCCAACATCTGTGGCCTTGGCAGAGACGTTACATGTACAGTTTTAACAATGTGAAAGCTGCCCTTCAGGTAGCCCCCTTCTCCTTTCTTGTCAACATCACAGTCAAAACTTGAGTTCATATGGTTTGCTGCCATTGCCTTTCTACCTAGCACTCCCCACATAACTTAGATGTTTTTTAGTCCCTTGCTGTTGCCTTTTCTAAAAGCTTCCGAGTTCCCTTTAGCCACTACTTTTATCCATTCAGTCAAACTGCAAGGACTGTGTGTAACAGAAATCTGTCACAAAATAAGAAACAAAGTGTAGGTCTGCAGGATCATGCTGAGGTATTGGATTACAATCCATGAGATCTGCCCTCTTTACTTAATAAGCAACACCAATACATTCCACAGAAAGTCAGTCTCCGTGACAGATTCATGCAGGACCTCCTCAAACCCATGGCAGAACACATGCCATGTCTTCATTTGCAAGCATCAGCTATTAATGATCCCCACCTTGAATGCTACCACTGACTAGGAAAAACAGGTATTACAGCTTCATGCCCTCCTACAGGAGAAAGGTAAAAAACAACAATGGGTAAAGCTCAAGTTCATAATCAATTATATGATCACTACTCCCAAATTCATAGAATTGTAGAATCACCAGGTTGGAAGAGACCCACCAGATCATCGAGTCCAACCATTCCTATCAAGCACTAAACCATGTCCCTCAGGACCTCGTCTACCCGTGCCTTAAACACCTCCAGGGAAGGTGAATCAACCACCTCCCTGGGCAGCCTGAAATTCAACTTTCTTTTTATCCTGCTAACAATAAAAAAGAAAGCATGAAACATTTAATGCATCCCTGACATTTGCAATATTGCATTACTATTTTCAAGAGTTAACAGTATTCCCTAAAAGGCAGCATACTGTACAGACAACGTACCATTCAGCAGGATCAACACAGAAGTATTATATCTGTTTCCAAGGAAGCAAAGTGGCTTCATGAACAACCTAAGATTAATATATTCAATCTTGATTTTTTTACTGAAATGAGATATACAAAAAAATTAATACACTGACAAAACACACTAATATAATTAATCTTCTTCTTGGGGAATGGACATCTGATGTAACACATGGTAACTTGCTTGTCTGTTCTTAGCTGCAAATGGTCAAGATGTCTGTCCCAGTCTGGTGAAAAAGTCAGTCTATCAACTCAGGTATCAAAGAACTACAGTATACTACGGAATAATGCCAGGCTATTGGATTCAAAAAAGTAAACAAAAAATATAGACTGCAGCTTTTGCAAGAAGAAATAGTAAGGAGAGGCGCAAGGGAGAAAATTCACTCATATTAAAGAGAGAAAAATCTTAGAATTCTAATAAGCCCTCTGTAGTAATATTTATTATTAATTACAACTGATGTTTATACAGACCATTTTCTAATTCAGAAGTACTTCAAACCTACTAAATGAATAATTTACCAAAGTGAATATGGGAATAGCAGTCCGATTCCAAAAATGATTGCAATGTACATTTCTAGATAGAGTTTGATCCAAAGTGATGATTCTACATCTGAAGTAATTTCAGATTAGAACAGATTTTAAGAAAAGGCCATAAAAACTTTTACATAAAAATGACACTGTCAAGTTTTAACAAAATGTTATCCTCTCAGTCACTCCTATATTTTCTTTATATACTTCCTAAACTAGTATTCATAAAATATATGAATCCTGTCCTGATAAAACTACAGGAAGAGAGCAGGGTAAGGTGGTTGAGTTGGTTTTGCAGAACACTGAAACAGAAAATTTTCATGTATTTTTATTATTCTAGAAACCATCACTCCTGTAGTAATTTCATGACCATAACAGTAAAGGTTTCCTTTAGATTCTTTTTAAAATAAATGGGCTTTAGATGATACACACCACCAGATTTTAATTAATATTAGTTAACGCATAATATTGAAATAAATATTACTGCTAATAATTTTCTCACCAAAAATCCAATGAATATTTCCCAACACCTTTTATTTGGAATTGGGAAATCTGAATCCCAGACAGAGCAGGCTGAAACTGACACGTTTCCTATGATGTTTCCTGCCCCCTCTACCAATAGAGCTGAGAACAGCTAAAATGATTTTAGAAAAGAAAATGTTAAAAACCTTCTATGGATCAGGTAAATTACACTACCAGCACAGTCATATACAGAGTAATTATGTAGTTATGGGAAGACTAGTATTTATTCTCATCTCACTATCCAAAAGACCGAACACTTCCGCTTTTAAGGAAGATGAGAATTAAGCATGTTCTGCTTTTAGTCCCTGAAAAATTACCAAAGGTTCTAGAAGAACTTATACACCATTTTATTCTTTATGCAATAATTTTCTGCTGCTAGGGTCTAATATAGACAATATAATTACCATTTCCTTACTTTCTAGTAGTAATTGTACTCCTCCTGCTGGACAAGCAGAGACATTAACCACAACCCATCTTTCTGCAAATGTATTAGTTACAAGAACCAAGAACACCATGAAGCAATTCTCTGCTATAAGACTAGAAGCTGAAAGATTGCATCTCTGCCTTAGTGTACTTAATTAAAAATGCTTGATTTTTTCTTATTTAACCCCTTAAAAATAAAAAACAAGTTTTCATCCAGAATTAAATACTAACAAATATACACTGACCATATTTTCATACTGCATTAATCAGTACTGTGACAAAATGATTATTCCACAACAGCATTCAAATAATTTTAATTCTACAGCTTCTGTGATACATATTATTTTATGTGCAATTAATAAAAATTAAGATGAAGGCACACCACCAAAAATTTCACAAGTATTTTAATGACCAGGAAGCAAGCTAATCCCAGATGGCTGTTTAGAAAAAAATACCGTTTTTTTGAATCTGCACTAAACATTAGTCCCTGTAAATTCAGAAAATCTAAGCTCTTGGTTATAGGCAAAACTTTGATGAATAGCACTTCTATGAAAGGTAGAAGTTACAGTAACTTCTGGAATGCTGCAGTACCTCAGCTTTAATTCATACACAAAGATTAAAATAATCTTGCAAGATGCTTGCCTAAAAATATAACTAAGTAGAAGCAAATCCTCTCACTGGCCCTGTTCATTTGATGTCAAAGTTATATAATGATGACTGCCCAGCGGTACAGTCTGTCCAGATCGCGTTGCAGGGCCTTCCTACCCTCCAGCAGATCGACACTTCCACCCAGCTTAGTGTCGTCTGCAAACTTGCTAAGGGTACACTCAATGCTTAGGTTAGAGATTAGGAGGAAGTTTTTTACGGAAAGGGTCATTAGGCACTGGAATATGCTGCCCAGGGAGGTGGTTGATTCGCCTTCCCTGGAGGTGTTTAAGTTACGGGTGGACGAGGTCCTGAGGGACATGGTTTAGTGTTTTGTGGGAGTGGTCGGACTCGATGATCCAGTGGGTCTCTTCCAACCCGGTGATTCTGTGATTAACTATTATTATATGTGTAGAGGTTTTAAACTGTTTGAAGTAAGCATGAGTTCCTGTTTCCTCTCCTGCACCGATTATTTCCAAGTCAATAATCTACCTCTCTTCCATACTGTTTCTAAAAAGCAAGGCTAAAGAACAGAAATTAGGCTTGTTACAGAAACACAACATCATTACTTAAAGTAAGTTAAAGTATTCAGGGGACTCCCATAAAACAAGGAAATATTCTACCATGACATTACAGTATTAAAGAAGCAATGCCAATTTTATCCTTGGGAAATAACACTCCTTCTGAAAGCACTAGAATAACCAATATAGTACTCTGATCAATGTCACTGAGAAGCATTTGTGCTTGAAACCTGTAAATCCTGTGCACAGGATGCTTTCAGAATACAGAAATGTCACATAGACATTTATAAAGCTACTGAAAACTAGACGCAAAGGCATTTACATTTAGTTACTTTTCAAAAACATTAGTTTTCCAAAAGCTCAAAATGTAACACATCCATAAGAAGTTTTATTTAGAAGACAGATTTCTTCACTAATACAGAAAGACTGCAATTTCATGTTTCTTTTAGGTTGAACATAGATATGATAAATCAAAATAGCTCCTTCAAATCTCACAAAGCCCATAAACCAAGGTGAAGAGGAAAAGCCTATCTGCAACAAACTGGAAACAAAGTGAAAAATGTCAGCATTCCATTTTGAGAGGCATTTTACAGGCTTGTTTCAGTTTACAAGGCAGTGTCTATGGAAAAACACATGAAGCAGACAGCAAAAGTTTCTCTTCTGTATTTCTAGAGCCCCTTAAACCATTTAAATGCACACATCGGTACAGCTGAAAATTAAATAATATAATTCCTTCAGAACAGAAATCCTTTAACTTTGGTACATTCCATGTTATTAAAAGTTAGTATCTTTCATGTGTAATGTAACACTTCTATCAGTTCTGGATGATCCAAGGCATACAGTTTTCGTACATTTTCAGTTCTCTTTTGACATATTATCTTCACATATGCTTTCTTCAGAACATCACATCTACTACAGACTGATACGGAACCAAATAAGACACCTGGAAGGCTATGCCTCATTCTTTTCCAGAAGTGGGTTTTCAGGAAGCTTAATAGTCTCTTTTTATAAACTCTAGGATTCAAAATAACGTAACACACTTAAATTGTTCAACAAAAGAGAAAACAGGACTTGCCTTACCCATAACTAAAGGCTAGTCTTCAGCAGCCTTGAAAGATGGGTGTGATGTCACCAGCAGAGGTTACGCTAGGGTGTCATGTCAACACGGAATGAAAAAAAATCTGCAGCACTTCAGTGCTCGGGGAAAAAAAGTAAAATTCAAAGTGAACTGCCAATTTTTAGGGTGGTCTTAAGACATCTAGAATGTTATCTAAATCTGAACGTGTTTTAAACTTTTTTCCTAGATTTTTCTCTTTAGTGCACTTGGTTTTGGTTTTGTTATAGTCCAGTACAAAGCCCACTTCAGATTTTGGGCAGAAATTTTTATGTTTCTTTTTGAGTAAGATCTCATAACATTGTCTTCAAAATAAAGAATACAAACTTTGCTGTTCTAGCACTTGCAAGCATTCAGCAACTTTCAAGTAAACCTCTCAAATACTCTGCATATTACAAGTAGTAGACATAAAAGAGCACCAGACATAGACACTTTACAACTTCAATTCCATAATGAAAGAAATTCCATACCATTTTCCTCTAATCTGATGTGTAAGTTCATTTTCTATCTGTGTTCAGTTGCATTTTGCTGATGACAAGATGCATACAGTCCAAGTCCAACAAACCTAACATTTCTCCCTTTTTTCTTGCAATATCAATGTTTAAATACGAACTTAGGACAGGGGAAAAAAAAACCACCTCTGCCTAGATTTACTTTGGAGAAAGTCAGAAGGAATTTGAATATACCTAAAGTAGTCACTTTGCTTCTTCATAGTGTTCCCTTATAACTTCTAATTGGTTCTGTCCTCCTTTCCTAGATTTCTAAGAAAATTAACGTTGTGGTTTTAACACAGGGAAATCACTCTTTCAGAATATTTTATTACTTACCATAAATCAGCTTGTTCACTTGATAACATAACTCTAGATGAACTCCTTACTGTCATCAAACAAGCTAGTAGGAACATTTTGTAACTAGATACTACAATAAATTACACTGCAGTACTACCTATTTATTGACTTCATGGAGAACAAAGACTCTTACCCCATTTTCTCTTTTCAGAGGCAAGAAGTAGTAGTAATGGCAGAAATCAAGTACCAGCGTATAGGAACTAAGGATCTGAGAGTAGAAACACAGCTGCAAAAACAGCCAATGATTGTCTTCACCAACACAATTATTAATCCTGCAAAGGAACAAAGTATATATAAAGATGGAAATATAAAAAACATTAACACTGCAGTTATGATATTACGATATTATGAACAAGAATTTATTATTATTTATGGAGCAAATATGAGAACTACAGACTAACCAATCCACTTTTAATCAACGTGATGCGCTCTAAGCTACAGATGGCAGTTACTGTGAAAACTGGTTCCCTTACAATACCACTTAAAAGTGTAGGCTGCATTACTGAGATCACTGCTCAGAACAGGAGACATATTTCTCTCTATCTTCACATAGCAAGGATAGTCCTGCAATTTTAACTAATACTCAAGTAATAAAATCATTTAAATCTGCACCATTTCACAGTAATATGTATTATATTCTGCTACTCAACACATTTCACTGACAGTGAACTATGTAGAGTCCAAAAACTGGAAAGGCAAATGAATAGCTTCAAATAAATGTGATCACAGAGTACCCCAATGACAAATAAGCATGACCTAGCAAGGACCCAAGATACAGAAGATAGAACAGGCTTCTTCATAAACTTCATACTCCAAAACAAAAAAGTAAAGGAAACAAAGATTCTAGAAATATTAATTATGAGTTTAAAAACAAACAAAAAAAAGTGGTTTGGGTGCAATTACACACGTGCTTTGGCAAAGATGTCAAGACCAAGCCAAGCATATATTCGCACAATTCTCTGAGCTACTGATTGATNTGAAAACCATGGTCTACTTTGACTACTATAAAGAGCACGCCTTCCTGTGTTGAAACTGAAATCTTTTATTGCAATCCAGGAAATATAAATAGGGCTTAATTTCCCCTAAAAATATTTTTCCAGCATCAGAAACTGAATTGCAATAAATGAAGTAAATTTGCAGTTAATTTAATTAATTAAATTATGAAATTAATTAAAATTATTAAATTATTTAAATTATTATATTATAAACATTATTAAATTATTGACATAATCAAAATAATTAATTTTAATTATGTTGAGATCAATTTTAGGAGTAAAAATTCCAATTATTTAAACAAAAAGTGAATTTTCCAGAACTACATGGCATATAATGATTTGACAATGACTAGATGCTACACTGCAACAGTTCTTGCTGTCAGTTTTACTTGCAGACTGAGGAAAGTCTCAAAGCTGTTCTTCCCCTGAACTAAATGCCTAAATAATTAGGCACTATTAGGAAAGAAATACAGCAAATCAGTCAAGACCATGAATTTTGAGATTATTCACTAAATCAACAGTAGATTGTTAGAATAAATGTCTTGGTTTTACCATGGACAGTGGTGATCCATCCTCCTCACACAATGTCCACAACGACTACAATGGTGCGAACGCTTTGGTCTCATCATATTGCATTTGTTACATACTTCCCAATATTCTCGTTCTAAGTGCAAATGCAAAGACAAATTAGAGAAATTTAAACTCCATACAGTATACTCACGATAAATCAATGGGCTACTAATTCAAGGAGAAAAAAAGTCATAATTTGACCTGAGAAGGGCTAGCAGCACATAAGAAACTTTCTTCCCCATTGTCACCTGAATTAAACCAGAAGATATTACTGCCAATCTGTGCATGTTTTCTTCTCCAAAATCCTCTCTCCTCCTATATATTTTTAGGGAGCAATTATTACAGCACAAAATCTGACACAATTAAATTGTTTTCTTACTCATTTAATGCAAAAAACCATTATCTGCTAGACAGAACCACCATACAATCTCCTTGTCATTCCAAAACTTCCTGAGAAAACACTGCTACTCAAATTTGTCAAAGCCAGCTAACAAAAACAAAGCACACAATGAAAATTCCACGAGCATCTTCCATTGCAAAGAACTTCAAGCTATGCATCTTGCAACACACAATTTTAGACATAAGGCAACCAAAGAACAGATAGATGATAGGCTTATATTTAAAAATATATACTATTTTGGATGCCCAATGTGAGATTTAAACTCTCTTGTGACACTGGCTAACTAAAACTACCAGGCACTACTACTGCTCAGCTTAGCTATTATTAATTTCAAATTCCACCATGCAAATCAAAGGAAAACTTTGAATACGAGAATTCAAATTATATAATCATAAAATTCACCTTAGCATGGGAAACAAACAATATCAACACTGTAATATTCCCATTCAGAAAAGCAAAACTTTATGCAAAACTGGTGCATGAATAAGAATCTTAAAACACTTTGATTGGGGTTTTTCTGCCTAAACAGAACTTTTTGAATGCAGAGAAATTTCTTAAACCCTGGGAGGGGGAAAGCTTAATTTTACAGTACAGCATTCTGAAATTTCATTCAGTAAAGCATTGTTCCTATGTAAACACAATTAAGTTAAATTTAGCACTTCTGAGCCACCTGCTGGCAGCTCTAATCTTGTCTTTCTTGCTGCAAGATAGCATTTGGATGCTGGAAGTAAAGAAGCCAAATATCAGAGAATATTAAACTAGTAATAATGCCAGATGGAAACTGATTTACAATCTGTTCCCATACATCCAGTGTCACAAAGGTGTCACTCTCTAATAGGGTAGCTACCAGCGGAGCTCAGAAACACCCCAATGTCATTTCTAAATACAATTTACACCATGCAAAAATATGTCTTCCTGTCTACCCAGAGAATACCAGAGAACTGAAGAGATACTTTAAAAAGTACAGTATCCCTGATAATAGTGTATACCAAATCACAATATCATTGTCACAGTTGTGAATAAATGTTCCATCTTCAGAAGTACCTATAAGCATGAAATGAAAGAGGCTGGAGAGCTATTCAAAGGGATCCCTTAAAAGAGAAAGAGATACTCATGCATGAAGGGAATTAGTACTGGTCCTGGTATTTTTCAGTTAAATGAACATTCAGTCATAAACGTAATTGTCTGTAGCTGTATAGAATGCCTTCACTCTTCAGTTCATGCTGCAGAATCCACATTTCTCTTCCTGCTGCAAGTACTCTGAGAACCCAAGTCCAAGACATGTTTTTTTTACTATATCAAAGGCTTAGTTATCAGGAACAGAAAGAACACTGACATGAGATTTTTTGTAGTCAGTGTTTCACATCTGAATCCTAGGGAGATACATCCCTTCCTGCTATACGGCTGCCTAGTTTGTGCCCTTTGTAACATCACCGCTGAGGCCAAACAGATCATGTTTCCAAAGGTATGCACCCTATATTCTTATTAGCATCAGGAATAGAGAGTAAAATGTTACTCTGGCATCCAGTACATTGCAAGACAAGACTGAAATACTCGCCCCATACTGAATTTGAGAAGTTTCCTACATTCAAAAAGTACATAATGGAGCAAAGTTCATGCTGTTTAATAATCCTGTTCCACTCTAAGCAACTATGTAAAAGTAATATGGATAAGACAAGCACTTTAACAGCATCCAATAGATAATAAAATACTGTCTTTCTCTGTAGAGAATTATTAAGGTTTCCTATCTTCTCCAATTTCTGGAGTATCAGATATCATGTAGGAATTGTGGGATAAATTAGGAAGGACAGAAATAAACTCTCAACACATTAAGTTTCTACGCTATAACACAATGTTCATATTTGTTTGGTTAACAGCCCATATAAAGTAAGTCATGGAAAATGTGTAAAAAATGCACAAGATCCATCATAAGAGTACCTTCTACCACCACTTTCAACATCCTATAAATTTACTCAGAAAAAATAGCTGTGTAACTATAATGACTAACCATCTCTAAATATTTTCTATTAAATATCACAGAGTTAGAAGTATACACAACATCTCTGAAAGCCTGGAAAGCAAAAAAATTCTTCCCATGGAAAGATATCGTAACAGAAGTTCCTACATAACTAAACCTGATGGAACATAGGTTTTGAAAATGAAATTTTGAGTTAGACACCGTGACATATCAATTTTAATTTAATTAACAATATAGGTTTCAGCAGAGATAGCCCATGGTTTCCATCAAATATCACAAAATCAAATCTACCCCTAATTATTAAAATCACTTTTATTCAATTATATTATTACCTGTGATTGGTATCTTTGGGTTTTCAGGTAGCTTTCCTGGATCTGCTACTGAGGCTCTTAGTAATGAAGCTATACAAAACAATGAGCAGAAGTAATAACCTGAAAAGACAGATAAGCATTTGTTGGTCTTTTTCAGCTGTACAAACCATCTATGATACACTTCATTGAAAATACAGATGCTCCAGCACCGAGGTAGAAAATACTCAGCCTTCTCACTCAATTCCAGATATATTATTGATACTATACAGTTTATGATACTATGTACTTCCCAGTCTTAAAAACGGGGAGGAAAAGGTAGCAGTGAACATTGCTTTGACTGCATCAGCAGGATGCCACTATAACCTCACTACTGCATGCAACAAGTGCCTGCACTGTCTTATCAAATAAGCAATCTACAATTACCATACACCTCAAAGCTTCTAATGTGGAAGGACATTCCCAATGCTCCATCTTCACTATAAAGTTGGTTCCAGTTATAACTTAAGCCCTTTCCCAGCAAAACCTACATGCATAACTTATATTAAGCTTCTATATACATCAAGGGATACTATATATCACACAACTAGAAAAACACAGTTTGTCAACCATCAGTGCTACCATCCCACATTCTGACAAACAGAGTTGTGGGCCTGAAACTTTGTCAACAAATTCTAGGTACAGGATCTGAAAGCCATATTACCACTTTTCTCCAGTTTTCACACAAACAAGTTTTACTTTTGAAATGAGTGTCTCAATTTCTCAGAAAAATGTAAGATGAATCCTAGTGCTCCGATCCTTTACCTTATCCTTCATCTTTCTGATCTTTCTCACAGTTTTTAATTACTGCCCAAAGACATTATTTTTACTAATAGAAAAAAAGGGCTAAGTTAAATTGACTTACACAAAATTGCCACAATTGAAATATGTCCCTCTTCATAGTGTGGAAAAAGGATGACTTTTGGAATGAAGATTGTATTGTACAACCAGACAAAGATAATCAGACACAAGCAGCACCAGCCCTGAGGGTCAACCACAAAGTGAATTCGTCGTCCCATTGAACACAAACAGTTAACAATCTGCCACCATCCAGGAAGAAAAGATTATCCTACAAAGACAATTAAAATGGAAAAAAAAAAAAAGTAAGTAACCTACAGGACTTCACATATACTCAAATAGTAAAAGAACCCCAACCTGGCAGCTATTGATTTAAGAAATTAAGTGAAAACTTAAGAGATGTTTCACAGACACTGCTCAAACACCAGGAACATACATATTTTATTATTTCCTTAACTAGCTGTATCTTACTGAAATGAAACATTTATCATCAAGATGCAGGTAGAACAAGTACCTGATAAAACTGTTAGTAAGTAAAGCAAGGTGCTGTCGGGTATCTGATAGCAGCATATATACATTAAAGAAAAGAAGACTCTCATGAAAACAAAAAGGTTGCAAAGCAAACAAGAAATATAAGAAATTATTTACGTGATACAAGGAATCACCCCACCTGCCTACTGTGGTTTCCCAAATACATTTCAAGATTTTTTTTTAAAAACTTGTATGCTAAAATTTGTGCAGGCTTCCCTAAGAATGTGTCATCTTTTCCTGCTTAAAAAAAAATCTTCTTTGTGCCAACTATGGCAAACCAGAGAAATGAATGATGTTACTCTAACATATTTAATGTAGATCATTAAGAAGTAATGATCATTAGCAACAATACTTAAAACATCAAGGTTTCCATTCTGATAATTTAATGCATTGAGTTAATTTTTTGTTTAGACTGAAGAAACCCCACAAAGTCCTACAGTATGAACTTCAGAGCTTCATAAATCGATCTTCATAAAAACACAACAGAACCTTCATGGAAAGGATTACTACTGATACATTTCCGGCTATGTTCAGTATTGCAACATACACATAAACCCGACACATTCCTACTCATTATTTTCCCTGACTTGTAGGCTTCAGGGCAGTTGTTCACTTCAGATGTATTTCTTTCCAGCTTCTACTTGTTGCACTAAAATTTCATCTTGTTTATCAGTTACACAATTCTGCTTCCAGGGATTTTGCTTTCTTGTTTCATGTCTGCCTATCATCACTTGCATTCATAATTTCTCTGCTTGATAATATCCACCATGTCTTGTTTTCTTCTTCTAGATCTTTAATCAAAATCATAGAAACACCAGGTTGGAAAAGACCTCTTAGATCATCAAGTCCAACCATTCCTATCAATCATTAAATCATGTCCCTGAGCACCTTATCCACCCGTGCCTTAAACACCTCCAGAGAAGGTGAAACAACCACCTCCCTAGCTAGCCTGTTCCAGTGCCAATGACCCTTGCTGTGAAAAAATTCTTTCTGATATCCAGACTGAACCTCCCCTAGTGGAGCTTGAAGCCATTCCCTCTTGTCCTGTCCCCTGTCACTTGGGAAAAGAGGCCAACTCCCTCCTCTCTATAACCTCCTTTCAGGTAGTTGTAGAGAGCAATGAGGTCTCCCCTCAGCCTCCTCTTCTCCAGGCTAAACACCACCAGTTCCTTTAGTCACTCCTCATAAGATTTGTTCTCCAGCCCCCTCACCAGCTTCGTTGCTCTTCTCTGGACTCACTCCAGAACCTCAACATCCTTCTTGTGGTGAGTGGCCCAGAACTCAACACAGGATTCGAGGAGCGATCTCA